>WBMV01006539.1:1531545-1735155 GCA_013396655.1 Campylorhamphus procurvoides | reverse complement strand
ATTATAAATCCATCTATTACAAGGAGTGTTGAGGAAGAGTGATGAGGGACCTCATCAATGTCTGTAAGTACCTGAAGGGTGGGTGGCAACAACCAGGCTCTTCTCGGTAGTGTCAAAAAATAGGATAAGAGGTAATGAGCAGAATCTGATGCACAGCAAGTTCCACGCGAACATGAGGAAGAACTTCTTCACTGTGTGACTGAGCACTGGAACAGGTTGTCAAGAGAGGTTGTGGAATCTCCCTCACAATCACCTGGATGCAATTCTGTGCTATGTGCTCTAGGAAGACCCTGCTTGAGCAGGGAGGTTGGAACAGATGACCCACTGTGGTCCCTTCCAACCTGACCCATTCTATGATTCTGTGTTTAAACAGTCTGTAAGAACTGCATTCTCAGTCTTACTTGAAATAAAATTCTGTTATTAATGTGTCTCCAACACTACGCATGAATAAGGGATTTGTTCTATAAACATGATGAAGAAAACTACCTGAAAGGTAGATTTAACAATAATTAGAACAACTACACTTCTGAAAAGGATTCATGTCTCCTATTTTAGTCACTTAATGGAACATGAGCAAGAATTTGCTTTTACGGAGGCCAGATTAAATCTGTTTATGTAGCAGGGTGTTTTGCACATTCCAAATACAGGGAAAATAATTTTCCCCAGCTAACTTTTAGGTGCTTGATTTAGCGATCTAGGCTAAGAATTAAGTGACATTAAGTCAGTGAAAAGAAATTCACGTTTACAAGAAAATAAACAAAGCACAGATGGACTGATTCATCTTCTCTTTTCTTTCTCTCTGACCTATGGGGAGAGAGTCCTAGTCTCAAATCTCAAATTAAACTCTGAAAACTCATAGACATTTCAGATGTATTTCTAAGACTAAGACTGTGCACCAAAATTTGATGTGCTAAACACATTCATTGATCTTTTCAGTGGTCTTTTGATCTTTCCCTATACCTTCTTCCTGTGACTTCAAAAGGCCTAACTAAATCAATGTGATAAGAACCTAGAGAGCAGTTAATCTCTCACAACTGAAAATTCAGAAAAATACATTCAATCAAGCATTATCAAACATTATTAAGCACTGTGCTGAATAAAATCTAATTTTTATAACTCCAGACTCCTGAAGAATATTCCTCTAAAATTGATTGGTTACAACCATTTTGAATAGCTCAGAAAAGTCAAACTGGACCTTCCAAACTGGAAATTTATACCTGGAATGGACTTCTGCCAGCATGACTTAAAACACTTGCAGTCTTCCCTAAGTACAGCATAGGCAGAGTTGCATTTCCTCTGACACAACGCAGCCATGTCCTTGTAGCTTGAAAAATCCTTCCTGCTCCACATCATGGCTGCTCATAGATTTGTCTAAACTTAGGAAGGTGTGTCCAGGTTTTCTGTGTTGGATGGTCTGCTAGGGATGCAGAACACAAAGTTGTTTATCAGATAAATCCACCTGTCCTCAGGGGTTTTAAGTTCTCCGCTCACACCAACCTAAACAACTTTGCACAATTACAGGCGGCTTTCTTAGCTGGGAAGACTTACCACTGGCAACAGATTAAATAGGTATTTAAAAATTCATTAAGCCAACCCTTTCAGCTGAATTCCATAAGCCTGAAAAATATAGATATTAAGTCCAGTGCTTTAGATTTGAAGCCAATCTTGGTTTAATATATTTTATAGAAGAAAAAAAAAAACAAGAGCATTTTACTTCATAGTAATCAATGTATGGAGTTGACTACACATATCACTTCTTTTAAACATAGATAGTTGCTGGAAACAGGATACCAAATTATGGGGACCACTGGCCTGTTAAAATATGGCCACTTTTATGTTCTATATATCAGTTTTAACTATACCTTATTTTGTCCATGAATTAACAATGAAAGAGATGTGTGGCTAATCTACAGCGTTGTAACTGTAAGGCATTGATAAAAATAGGACATCATTTCCTACTTGTTTGAATAAACTACATCAGTTGTTCAAACATTTTCCTCACAAGAGTTGTGTCTGTTGTCCTGTGCAAATCATTGAATAGTCTGACTTATGCAAAGCATCTGCAAAATGGAATGTGATGTAGACAGACATACAGATCTAACTGGAACTTAGAAATCTCAGATGTTTGTTACTATATAACTGGAAGTTACCTCTTTACAACTAATGTCTTCCAAGGAATTGCCAACAGGAATGCTGCAGCACAGCCATTGGGTCTTACTTACATGAGATAGTTTAAAAAGTGCACTGTATGCTTTGATTTCCATAACACTGAATGAATGAAGGATCTTAGTTAATAACAAGGAGTAGACAATCAATTCTGTGACCTAATTTTTCTTCTGTGTTTCAACAAGTTCTGTAAGCTCCCTTTGTTCTGTTATAACTGTGGATAAATGTGGTATCTAATTCATCTCTTTTCTACAGTGTTTTGTGGCTCTTTAGTTGCAGACTGGAGGCATCTCATCTAAAGCACCATCACTTTGTCATTCTGGTGTCTGAGTAGCTACTTGTTTTGGATATCTCAAAGGTGTAATACTCTCTACCATACTTTTTTAAATAATGATGAAAATATACTCAGGGAAAGTAGCCTTACTTCACCTCCTACATAAACACTTCAAAAATTTAAGAAAAATTGCTATTGTTTATGAAGCTGAAGCTCCAAAGAAAGTAACTCACTTCTTTAAAGCCATTTGCAAAATAAATAGCATAAATGTACTGAATAAGGTAGGAGGAAGAGACAAAAAATATATTTATAGAATACATTCTGACATTGTTATGAAATGAAACAGAAACTAGGATTAATGCAGCTTTTGAATGTCTTCTTTCCAAAATTATTTTTACTTGCCAAATCATAAAAAAAGAAATAAGGCATCAGTTTTCAGTCTTAGTGGAAAGACTTTTCTCATTTTCATTCTTCTCATGTATGAATGTTGACAAAAGGCATTAAAATAACTGAGAACACAAACTGCTGAATGGTATATACAAGACATGGAAGGTTACACAGGAAATTTTACCTTGTTTGGAGGACATCTGGACAATACCAGGAGAACATTCTACATTCCAGAAATGAACTGCCATGAAGGAATTTGGGCAGTTTTATTCATTGTTATATGTTCAGGTTGGCAGAAATGTAGTTATTCATCCCAGTGAGGGACTATCTCAATATGAGTGAGGCTTTAGTTAGAAGAACGCTGGGAATCCGAGATGGAAGGGATGAAATGATGAGCAAATATTGAGACTAAGCATGTCACCAAAAACTGAAAGTTAGAGCAGAAGCTAGACAGATGTTATGACATGTCGAACACACCAAATTCCTTTTAATGTGGGAACTGCTCAGCAGTATCTAATAGGATTAAGTGTGAGGACGAAAAGACACTTTATATCTAGTGAGTTATGTGAATAGTTTTTTTATTTCCTCTCTAGTCTTTTCCACAGTCTTTCCTTTGACATTTGATTTGACAAAATGCTTAATCAGTCTCCCTCAGAAAAAAAGAGCTAAACTGCAATTTCCCATTTGTTAAAGTTATCTGCAATAATCTACATAATAATATAAACTTATCTAAAATATAAACAGGTAAAGGAGGAAAGAAGAAATTACTTAAGAAGGACAACATGAAATGGGCAAGGCTGAAAATTATATATTTTTTCCAAAATATTAACTCATTCAAGGTATATGGAGCTAAAGAATTTTCACAAAAAATATTCTTCATATGATTTGCATTATAATAGGTCCTGAAACATGAAAGCACCTAAAAAATACTGTATTGTGTATCTGTGTATCAGTATAGACTAACAATTCCCATGCATACTAATGACATCTCCATGCACATCAGACACTTCCTCTGTCATCATCATCTGAAACTGTGTCCTCACTATACATTATCTGACAAAATGGCAGCTACTGTGTTTCTTCTGTTGCAGCCTATGGTTCACCAGTCACTGATTTAAACTACAGTGATTATTGACATAGCTGGCTCTGAGCAAGCTATACCATTTTTACCAACATTTGAAGCTGTCCTAGTAAAATCAAAAAATGTCCTATGTGCTAGAAAATACACCTAATTAACTAGGTGAGGAACAGGTAAAAATAATTCTTAACATTACTGAACTGTGGACATTTGGAAAGGAAATTACATAGATATTTCATTCTCTTTCAAAGACCACACATTTAGAAATGAAGATGACACTTGCATATTTTATGGTAGGCATTAAATTTAGAATAAACATGCCTTTTTGCTCAGAGATAGCATGATTGCTCACTATTTTCTCCTCTCTCTGAGCTGGGTGTATGACCCCCTGATCTGTACCACTTCCAGATGCAAAATTCTAGTCTACAGGTGTCTTCAGAATTGACACTACCTACCCTAACCTTGCTTGTTATTTGTTTGTCCTTCCAATGGTGATCAAGTTTTATTAGGTTAAGGTTCTGCTGTTCACCTTAGGTCAAATATCTTACTTATGATATAACTCTTTTGATGTCAGTAGATTTCAGTTGGAGGAGGTCTGGAGTAAAACACAGAGTAAGCTTATAAAATCTGTGGAAAGCTGTAACACCAAATCTTTGCTTCCTCTCTATACTACATCACTTTTGTAGCTGAAGAAATTTACCATTGAAATATAAATTCTTAGGTGGTGTTAGCCTATCCTAACTTCCTTTCTTCAAAAAGAAGATTTTTTTGAAAAGGACGCATCCTAACACCGATTACATTGTGGGTTGAGAGGTTTTCAAAGCACAAGAATTTTGAAAACATAAAAGCTTGGGTTTTTTTTCCTATCCCCATCTTTGCAAATGTTTGTTCTTACCATTTTCATACATTTCTTTTTTTAATTTAATAGCAGCAGACAGGATGCATTAACTGTCACCTGCAGTAGAAAACACAAAGTAAATCACAGATGGAAAAGGTTTATAAAAATTGCTCAAGTGTCATATAGGGAATAAGCCATGAGTAGGCGGTAGCAAATCTGAAGAGAACTTTATGCTTTAGAATAAATGCAAAAACAGACACCCTGAACCTTTTTAATATTCTTCCCATTTTTAAGTATAAAATAAAATAATCCAAGTGCAGTGAAAGTACCCTATAATTGACAACAATTACCAGCTGTTCTGGGTTATAATGTTCTTTTTAGTTTTGTTTGATTCATTTATTTGACAGATACTTAACTTTTTGGATTTTTTTTGCAAGATACCATAAAGAGACAGCTCAACATTCCAAGAGGAAAAGTTGATTAGACAAATCAGGAAATAAATATAAGGGGTTGAGGACCCATGACCATTAAATTTGACAGAAGTTCACAGTGCATGGAAGCAATATATCTATACATTACTGATGAATATTCTGATCTAATGCAAATCTGTAAGTTTATTTGAAGAGCTTTTGTTGCACAATTGAGACACTGAGGCATAGATTGTTGTTAAATGAGTCCTTGACTAAATCATCAGACAGCAACCTAGATTGCAGAACTGTGAGGAAAGAACTATGGTTTGATTCAGTCTAGTGCCACATCTGATATATTTAAGGGTTTAAGAAAGGGAATGATCCACTGTCTATATGTATACAGTGCTCTGTGCATTCTGTAATCAGCATAGGAAAAAATCTAGCCAGTAAAAATCCCATGGTTAGGTTACGTTACTCTCTTAGGTAGTTCTAAAAGGTATCAGGGAACTATAGAAAATGGTCCAAACAGTCACACTGAGATGGGTTCAAGCACAATGCTACCTTTGTGAGCCATCAGCTTCATTGCCTCATGCAGAACCCAATGTATTTAAGCCACCCTCCTCAGAAAGGAGAAGATTCCTGCTACAGAAGTGCAACCCAAACACAGCAACCATTTCTCAGATCATAAAAGAGACTGTAATGGCCAATTTTTTCCCCTTTAGCCAATCTCCTAGCTTGAAAGTGCATAGTCATGCCTGAAGTTAGTTAAGGATTTCTCTTTCCACCATTCAAGAACCACCCACTAAGCAGCCGAAGAACTGAGGCTCCAAACTGTGCCTCTGCCACAAGTTATGACCAGTGGCTGTCAGTATAGAATGGTTCAGTGGAGGCATTCAAGACGAGACTACAGAGTTGAAACCAGCCTAGCATAGAGGCACAGAAGTTCTGTAGGTTTTTCTATGGTGTTATAGCCACCTGTTCCTAAAGTGCTCCAACAGGAGATGCTAAAGTGAATACTGATTCAGTCAGTCCAAACTCCTCCTAGGGATTCTTGTTTCCTTTAATTTTTCCAACACACTAAAGGGTGAGATGGACATAATGCAAGACTGGGGACATACTGTGCTGTGTTAAATTTCCCATCTTCTATCTCAATTTCTCAGGAATCACCCTGTCATGAAGAAAACTTCTGCCTTCCTGTATGTTTTACCTTTCCTGTACACTTGAAATTGACAGAGAGCAAAGGCATACTGCAGGCTATCTGCAAGCTTTCACTGAATTGTGAATAATTTTGGACAGTTTCTGGCTAAGCAGTATTATGGGAAATGATATTGTATGGCAGTCAAATTAGTTAGAAGTCGCAACAAAAAGAATGTTAAGAGTTTTCCATAGAAAAGGAGAGGCTGTTTGCATTGTATTCATGGCAAGATGAAAGTTTCAACTAGCCCATCTAGTCATTCTTTGCATAGCCCTTATCTATACTAGTCATTCAATAGAACAGTCCAGTCTATGTTACAAAAGCTTGGGTTTGAATCTTTACATGAAACAAGTTAAATTATAAACAAATACAGTTTAACTCTATCCCAGTGCTATGGTACAGCTGGCTGCACTAATGATTATCACATTACAACAGTGAACTGAAACATAGTCTGCTCCGTTCTGGTGTATGATGTATGTAAATTCTTGAACTAAAGTAAAATGTTTTTGAGAAAGTTCATTCCAACATGCCCAGCTGGTATGAACTGTTTCTTCCCTCTTTTCCGTTCGTTGACTAAAGGCCCATTCAATATTAAAATACATTCTCTGTTATTATAGTTCTTGTCTGAAAGTCTGGACCAAAAGTCTCTGAGTGCCAAGGGTAATCTCTGCATCTGTGCAACCCTAATTTGAAGACTCAGAAGGCTACTTTTCTAAAACTGGACTTTTTGATATCTGGTACTATCCTATTGTTGGTTTGTTATACTAAACTGCCCCCTTGTGTTTTATGACTAGAAGTGAACACTTTTTAGTGTGCAAAATGAAAGGGCTCATGGTAGGTAAATATTTTTCTAAAGATATGCTAGCACATTTTGAAAGCAACACTAAAACTTGGTCTGGAAACTGAGGGGTTTTATATAAATATTCCCATACTAGCAATAATCAGTGCTTTGCAAAATTAAAGTTTATTTTGAAGCTTAATAGTGTAAAAATTACCAAGATAATGTATTGTCCCTTAAAACAGGGAGGAAAATTGGTTACCAATATGATAGAATGAGGACCACAGTCAATTTAAACTAAATAAATAAATCTCCATCTAAAAGGCATAAGCTTCTCCTTTTGCAGATCAATATCAAATAATTTAGAAGATGAAATATGTTCAATGAATACCTCACTTGAACTAATCTCAAAGTCAAGCTTTTAGTAAACTTTTGACTAGATAACAAGATATACTGTAATGAAAAGTAAACCGTCACTGCGGGACCTCTATCAGTGAGAAAATACATGAACTAAAATTGATTAATCAGTTCAGGGGAAATCAGAGCAACCTCTCTGAATCTTCATTTTTGAAATACGGACCAAAGAAAAAAATGCCCTTCATATTTATGGATGAATTGTGATTGAGAAGTACTAACATACTGTTTGAAAACCAGTTTCCATACTTTTGGTATCAAAAATTAACATCAATCAAGAGAAAACTTTGACAATATTCACCTTAGTGACAGAAAGATAAAAATGGCAGCCACTGATTCCCTATTCAGACAAGGGAGAATTTCCAACTTTTCCTGTGGAACTTTATAAAGGAACAATATAAAAACGTGGTTATATGTTGGGAACATCTGAAAACTCTCTATCAACGAGATAACAAGCCAGCCGGCCTTGGAGCTGCAAAGGGAGCAAAGAAAGTCTCTTCCTTAAGCTTTGAGAATTCACAAAAGAAGAGATAATTCACAAGACTTGTCTAGTAAATCACTAGCTTAGTTTAAAAGCCCTAATTATTTTAGGTTTGCAATTAGGTTGTAGTTATCTGTAAGAATTCTTTTCTGTTCTTGTCTAAACACTATGATACATAAACACCATGATACATAAACACCCAGAGCCTCCCTCCTTATCCAGCATAAATGTTATCTTGTTACACTTACCAACCCTATATATTGTGAAACATGCTTTTAATAAAGGTTTTCAGTTATTTCCCTCTAACTGGGAATGTCTAGATTTTTAGCTGTCACAGTTATAGGAAACACTCTACATTTTTCTCTTTATAAAAGCAACTATGTCAAACAGAGGTGGTTATTATGGATGGATGGATTCCCATCTGCAACCTTCAGTGTGGAATGCTTCTAGTTTGATAAAAAAGGTAACAATAGTATTTACCAGTAATAGGTTTCAGTTGAAATCCAGACCAAACTCAAAGTATCCTCTACATCCCAGGGATACTTAAAAAAAATGGGGAATTGTCTTCTTGTGGCAATATAATTTCAATAATGCCCAAGTTCTACAACATAACACAAAAGCTTAAACTTAATTATGAGACAGTACAAGTTTGGGTGCAATGAGTCAAGAATGGTATTCATCTTCAGCACTTTCCTCTCAATTATATTTTATGTGGAATAACATTTGGAAAAGAAACAGATTTTTTTTTTTGAGAATATGACTCCCTAAAAACATTCAGTATTTCACAATTTGTGTGCCCTTACACTGGTGCCAATGAGGCTACTCACATGAATAACTATTCACCAGGGTGAATGAGGAATCAAGGTTCACAGACAACAGGACAAGTAGTGACAAACAAACATTGTATTTGGAAACAAGATTTTAAGTTGTCAAGAAATTACAGTAAATAAAGTCAGGTCTTAAGCTGACACTGGAATAAGTATTGTAAAATGGAGTGTGCACTATAAAAATATGAGTACCAGGGAAAAAGATAGTTGCTTGCCCGTACAAGAACACATTAAGTATGTAGTTCTAGAAGAATAACAGCCATCCTAAAATTATTCTGGCTATAAGACTATGTCCTTCTAACTAAATGGGAAATCTTATAGGATTAAATTCAGTGGAATTCATATTGCATTAAAAATTTATTAGGGGCAATTTTTAAAAAATAACCACCTTGCAGAATAAAATTAATTCCTTTACTTTCTTGAAAAGAACAGAAATCTAAAGGCTGCATTTTAATTTGAATTACATTTGTCCATATTTTAATTAATCATCTATATTTTTTAATTCAATGACAGAATATTTGCTTTGCATCCTGTCCGAGACTGCATTTGCATGCTCCTCAAGGAAATTAGATCATTTGATATGGTCACCAGCAATTAAATAGAAGAACTGAGTCAGACACAAGGAGTAAGTGAGGCTCAACATTATTCATTACCCTGCTATGTCAGGTGCACTGCAAACACAAGGCAATGTGACTGCTGTACAAGAACCTGAAGGATCACTTATGCCAGCAGAGGATTTGGTGTGATTTTACCAGACCAATGTCAGAATATTTCAGTGCTTCCACACATTTCTACAAGACATATAGATTGTGGCAAGAAGGAGATGGTTTCTCTGGAACTCTTCTTCATTAATCCCAGAGAAGCTGAACATTTAGTTCCCTGGAAGTTGCAGTCTTTTCCAGGTTGTTGCTGCTGATTCCGACCTTGCAATAAATACAGTGACAATGAATTAAGCAGGGAGTTTAACCTGAGGGAGAGAAGAGATTTTCAGCCTCCTCTAGGAAAGCCAGATAGATGACTGTCTGATCCAGGCAGGTCACAGAGCAATGGTAGTGCAGAAGGAAAGATTTCACATAAGGAATAAAACATCTTTCAATGTTGGGTATGCAAATGAAAGTCTCTAGGCTTAAGGTAGGCATGGATTAGATTCAAGACACAGGAGAAAACTTCAGTGAAGGAAAAGGTGGTTTGTTGACACACCTAATGGTTCAAAAATATTGCAGGTAACTGATGAGTAGAGCCCAGTGGAATAATGGTCGAACGATTGTTGGGGGACTCAAAGAGGTACCAGAGAACAGAGAGCTGAGTCTAGCAGAAACTAACCTCTGCCTCTCATCCTAAAATGTTAGGACACTTTTTAATTCTATATGAGAAGATCATGGCAGAATATAGCATATTGGTGTCCTTTCTCTTCCAAATTATCACTCAAGCTTTTCATATTGCACTTATACTTCTGTCTATCCATTTCAATCACTGTTGTTGACATAACAAGCAAAAGTAGTGACATACAAAAAGACAGGAATGGGTACAGAACAGTCAGCTAAGTGAAGACCTAATCATTATTTTTGGGAGCCAGCAATTTACAGTGCACTGTGCACATAGCGCTGGATGTTTCATTTTTATGACAGATCAATTCAATACACCTTTTGCTAGTCTGACTCATCGGAGCTTTCCAAAGATAGTGTTGGTAAAATTCACTTTAGCACACAGAACATTAAATAAATACTGAAGTGGATTGTGGCTAGCCAAGTTGTTCCAACAGGTTTTTTGAGATTTATGTATATTTATGGGGAACAATCTACTCATACCAAAGAAAGTAGTGAAAAATGACAACAGTCACACTAGTGTTGAATTTTATCTCTAGCATCTAAACTTAATTAGACATTCACTGGTATGTAATTTGACATTTTTGGTGTTGCTACAGGGAGAAAAGCACACAAAACAATTGTTCATAAGGAACTTGGAATACAGTTAATGAAGAATCTTTTTTCTTTCTGCTAAACATGAAAAAAAAAGACTACAGAAGTACTAGTTGTGCTGACACACACAATGAATTTGGGAAACTGGAATATTATATAACAATAATTCCAACTAATATTAAGTAACAAACCCTGAGAGAAGGAATATATAATACTGCCAAAGGAAAACAGAGGTCACAATTTGAACATGGAAACTGTTGGTTACAGACTGACACACAGGAAAGATAGTTCAAAATTCTCATTCCTAGAGTCATACCACAGACCACTTTAGTATTTTTTCCTTACCCAAACAGCAAACCAGAAAACATTAGCTTACATTCACAGTATGATCTATGTTTTAAATAGGATGAGAGATGTATGTTCATTCAATGAGATATTACAGGACAAGTTTATGAGCTGTTGAAATTTGGTTGATCTTATTCACGCTTCTATCCCCTTCAGTCTTCATTTCTTCCCTTTCACAACCAAAAAAGATCTTGTAGAGAACCACTTTATACATCTGCTTTTTAGAATGTGCATTTGAAAATTTACTGCAATTTGCTAGCTGAACTTAGTATGGAAAAATAATTATTTTTTCCCATCTAAAATCATTCCTAGAATACTTTTGTTGCTACACTTTTTTCCTCATCTTTCATCCCTACCTTTGGCAATACCATTAGGAGTAGCTAGCTATTAACAACAGTTCCTTATTTTCATTAGGAGCCACTATGGGCAACGAGCTCTGAATTGGTAATTTTCCATAAACACTAAGTCCCTGACAATTCTATCACTATTCTGGTAGCCAGAGTCAGTGCTGGAAATTTTCTTCAATTTATGCTCCAGCCTACTCTAAAAGGTCTTTCAGTGTGAATGCATGTCTGTTTCTTTGCTGTCTACTAATACTCACAACACTGTCTTAATCCCCTTTTTGGTCTTCTAAGAGAAAACCATCAAAAACAAGCTGACAAACCATGTCATCACAGGATGGCACTTAGCAAATTTAATGGTACTCTTAGATTGCCCTGAAAGAGAATCTAGAAAGAACTTCTATATAAGTACATTGATTTCCTTGAAATAGCCAGCTATACATACTTTCACTCTGCAGGAACAAAGGGTGTTCACCTTTTCAGGCATCATGAAGGAAGATACCAGAGGGAAAAAAAGAGAGTAAGTAGGTGGCCAGTCAGAAGATGGGTCAGGCATGGTATTTCCAAGGCCAGGAGCCTCATCAGGGCTGCTGATAGCCTAACAGCATAGGCAAGGATCAGATAATCTGCCCAGGGAGGAGAAAATGAGACCTTGTGCTGATTTCATGGGAGCATCTTTCTGCTTCTGAGAGTGGGAACTGTGTGAATGGGTGAGGAGATAAGCAGCGGGTGTGGGCACTGCACAAAGCTGTGATATGGTGGCATGGGGGCTGTGAGTTTGTTCAGTCACAGGATGGTTCCTTCCCTTCCCCCACCATCAGGAGCAATCTGGGAGGAGAAGCCCTTTCTCAAGGAGGTAGTGTCTGTGCACAAATGTCTATGGCAGGCACTAAAGTGGAATGCTCCTTTGTCTTGTTAAATGGTCCCCGTCTTGTTCTGGAAAATTACAGTTCTTTTCTCTGATTATACCTTTCTTGTATCTTTTCACTGTGCTCAAAGCTGTCTTGATGGTAGTAGGTCAGCTACTCATGTCATTCCTTTCTGCAGGCAAAATACTCTCTCTTCCTTGTCAGCCACTTTCCCTGCCTGTGCTGTGCAAGATTTCCATACTTGGATTATTAAATTTCAGATATTTTCCAGCTAAATTTTAATCTATGCTTATAAGAATGCAAATTCTTGTTAAACACTGCTCACAGAATTTTGTAATGCCTTTACACTCTTGCAGTGAAGGGAATGCCAGAGTGGTAATGCAAATATATTTGAGAGATTGGACTGGAAAACATGCAAATTCATTATCATCAAATTTTTATGTTTGGCAAATTTGCACCACCTATTTCCCCATTGCTTAATCATCAAATGAGTATTGTTGAATTAGAATACTTTAAATTTCTTAATTTATATTTAAAAGTGTGTCCAGTCTCTTTTACTTTGCATACTGCACACTCATTTTGTACTTTTATTTTGATTTTTACATATATGTAGTATGACTTTGTACTTCAGTGAATTCAAGAAAGCACTATGAAGTGGGGACATTCAGAGATATTTTTTTCTCCTGCACAAACTTCAGCTATGGACCAGCTATTGGGAAATCTGTCTTCAATCTTCTTCCTTTCATAATCCATTTCTCTTGAACACAGCAAACAATTTTGATATATTATAGTCACAGAAAGAAGATTCATATTGTTAGAGACAGTGACCTATTTGGTAGGAGGTCCTTAACTTCAAGAATGAAGTGAACAGTATGGCCATTCAATAGATATTCTGTTTGGATGGCCTGAATCCCTTGAAAGGCTCAGGTGCTAAATTTTCTGTCTTCTAGGGTTTTTCTAGTGTTGACATGTTCACTTCTTGATAAAGGACTATACTATATGTTCTATCAAGCAATTCTGTCAGTCGAAAGAGGACTTTGCTGGTTCAAGTTATAATTAGGCAAACTACCAAAAAGACTATTCATTTGAGAAAAGACAGAAAGAAGCAGAATATTCTCATTATTAATAAACTAAGGGCACAGAAATAATTGAATCTGTTAGAAATGCTATAGCCTCAGTGGTCAGGTACTGTCTGTGGAGCATCTCATTTAGCTGACATATTGATGTGGGGCCCCAGATTCCCCAGACCTCACTGCAACAGGAGACCATGTGCTCTGTTGATAATCTCACTCTAAGCACTTCTTCCTCCTGCAAAGAGAATGGACGTCAACAGCAAGTCATAGGATGAGGATTAAAAGCAACAGCACAGTACTGTAAAAGACAACTATTGAAACAGCATATAGTTTTGGGGAGTATAATAATAATAGACAAAAAAAATCATGATTCATATGAGCTGCAATGGCAGCTGCAGATTGATCTCCAGGTGACAGGAGCCTGAGGCAAGAGACTGTGAACTGCTGACCCATGACAAAGGTCCCCCAGAAATGGTGACCGGACACTCATGGGAGTAACAGGAGCCGAGGACTCCAGACTTTCACACTTAGACTGTGAGGGTAATAAAACCACAGGATTTCCTTTGTTTGGGGTCCCTCTCTGCTGGCACCCAGCTCAAGCTCTTATTTTGTTATTGCATCATGATTCATTTTAAGGATTGAGATGTCTGAGACTCTGATATGGGAAAGTTAGGGCCGAGCTTGTAAGGAAACCTGGTCTGACTGTGTGGGTGTGGGGTGTGTAGCTGGCAAGGGGGCCTCACTCCCAGCTCAGGTGGTGTGGGTGTGACTGCTGGAGTCAGTCCGATGTTTGGTCAGACAGGGAAGCTTAACTACACAAATATAGATTTGGTAATGGAACTAGTTAATCTTTAAAGTTCCCTCCAATCTAAACTATTCTATGACTGATCATATTCAAAGGCTAGCCTTGCTGAAACAAAACTGAAAGTATTAGCAGAACACTTCTTTCCTGGGTAGTCATTTCAGGGGGTTCTGATCTCTTCTGAAGTGTTTCATAACCAGAAGGCAAGAGCAGGGATTTACCATTCCTGACAGAAGAAGTCAATGGACCAATCACTGAAGAGGATTTCTAGTCATAATTGTGATGCTGATTTCACAGAGTTTGGAGCAGTTCCTTCAAATTCTCTGCATTTCATTTCCACTGTTCCTAAAGGGATAATATTTAGTAAATGTTCTGTTCTGTTTCTCTCCATTTCAAGCACTACTTTGTTTACAGGTTGAGAATACTTCAGATTATTAAACAGAGGACTCTATCCTTCAATCTTTCTAAAGTGTTTGAGAGTGCAGCATTTAACAGTGGAAAAGTTATTTAGACAGAGTATGGATTACTTCAGTTGCAAAGAAATTTATTCAGTTAATTAAAAACATTTCTGTGCTGATATCTGAAACAAAAGGCAGTAATATACTTTGAATTAAACATTACATTTTAATAGATTTTAGAATATTGTAAAAAAACTTCTAGAATTCAAAGTAAACAAATACTTCAGCATAAACCAAATGAAGATAAAATTTTATTTCACAGTTCAGAGCACTGTATCCAATAACTGCTTCCAAAAAACTTTTGTTTAGATGAAAATATAAAAACAAGAGGTTTGGAAAAGAGAAAGATATCAGTAAACAAAGGCACAAATAGATTGTGACAGGTGTGAATTTTTATGGTGTTGATTGAGCTGAAATAAGCCACTGCAGAAAAATACAGTGTGAGTAAGTAGATATTGCTCTAGTGAACCTCCTGAAATCCAAAAGCCATTAAACTTTTTATAGCAGGTTCTATCCTCAGTCATAGTCTTATCAAAAATTTGGTGTACAGTAAACTTCAGTAAGAAACTTCAGGGAGCTATTAATGAGAATGTGCTTCTGAACATTTTAAATCATCCTCTCTCTGTTGAACTCCCTAATGTCAGGAATTCCTTTCATATTTTAATTCTGTATTTCTTAATCAGGAATACAGGGTGTAGGAAAAGGAGTCTTGCTGCTTTTAGGAGAATAGAATAGAATAGAATAGAATAGAATAGAATAGAATAGAATAGAATAGAATAGAATAGAATAGAATAGAATAGAATAGAATAGAATATTTTACTTGTAAGTGACCTACAATGATCATCTAGTCCAACTGCTTGACCACTCAGGGCTGAACAGAAGTTAAGGGCATTGTCCAAATAACTCTCGAACACTGACAGGCTTGAGGCATCAAACCCCTCTCTAGGAAGCCTGTTCCAGTGTCTGACCCTCTCAGTAAAACAATGCTTTCTAATGCTCAGACTAAATCTTCCTGTGTTGTTGATGAACTTAATTCCCCTGAAATATTATGACTGAATCTTGGACAGGAAATTAATCCAGTTTATGTGACCAAACAGGAATTTCTGAGATCCTAGAAATCCATTTTCTATTTAACTGTTGCCATTAGCAATGCCAAATACATCACAGCATTCAGGAAGGTAAAGGTAAAAAATACCCAGTCATAACTCTGATTCAAATGTTACAGCAGTCACATTAAAACAACTGAGTGTGAGAACTTGTCTAAGATGTTCTTAATGGAGCTGAGTAATGTTTGCCTGGGGAAAAAGAATATCTTTCAATTACTTCTTGGCTAAACTAGAGTTTAAAGTTAGAATCTAAACACTCTAAGACTTAACTTTGAAAACTCATATGCAAAAATGCTTCAAAGCATTGCTTCAAAGAACCCAGAACCCGAAACTCAATGCTCATATTACAATCTGAGCATTGTCCTGAGAAATGTTCAGTGTCCTGAGAAAATTAGAAATGGCTATTTGAAGTCACTATTTATTATTTAAATCTCTCTTTCTAAGGGTACTTGAGGTAGCTAGTGCAGCAAGTAAGAAGCTGCTTAAAGAGAACCGTGAGAAAACCAGGAGCACACAAATGTCTATGAAACACTGTTACCTTCCACACTTTACATGCCGGGTTAGGGCTTCGCAAAAGTATCTTTCTCCCAGTTACACGGCACCCAAAGTGCCTTCCTGGGAGAAACGTCCATGTTATTTTTTCTCAAAAGGATGCAATACAGCTCATTAATTTAATTTTATAGGGAGGGTAGTGCTACACATCTTTCTTCATACAGCAGCTTGATTATTAGAAGGTTCATCCATACTCTGGACTTGTTTGTTGGTCCTATTGAAACTATAGATATATAGTCACATAATTTTTGAACACTGGTACTGCTATAAGATTCTGTAAGCTTTGCTCTGCAAGATTTTTATTTGTATTCTGCACATTACTCACAAGATTATTGCAGCTTTCAGTTGTTTCTGTAATTCTTTGGGGAAATATCATGCAAGTTTGAATTCCCTTAGGTTGAACTGAAATTCAATTAATGACCAAACAGTGCGTTACCATTGTGTTTGACTTCAGAGAAGAAGGCTATGTTAAAATGAGGAAAGTCTTGTCTGCAAGAAGAGTTACCTAAGAGAATTAAACTCTTTCTAGCAGCATGGAAATTTCTTAAGAATACCATATGACAAACACAGTAATGGTGCATATCATCTACTAAAAAAGAAATGAAAAAGGAAAAAAGAAAGCTAGATTATTCAGCAAAGTAAAAGATAGTATTGGGAACCAGAAAGTATTTTTCAAAATATTGTTGTACACAAACAAAGAAAGTGAAAAGCCTCGTAAATTTCAACAGTTTAGATATAAAAGGTACTGCTGTGAAGGCCAAGAAAGAGTTTAAGAAGCAAATAGTGAAAAGAATAAAAGCTAACAATAAAATTTTCATCTAAAGCCATAAAAGCAAAAAACCCTCCAGAGGTGCTTGTAGAATAACTAAGATCTGTGTCCTAGCTCAGCAAAGACCAGCAGATCCCTGAGACCAGGCATCTGAAGACACACAGGATCCATCAGGGTAGGAGCCTCAGCAGCCAGGTCTGTCCTACTGTCCCCAGCCAGGAAGCAGGGCAGATGTGGGAAACTGGAGTGTCTGGGCAGGTGATTGACAGCCTGTGTCAGCTCACTAAGAACAAGGCCATTGAGAGGACCTTTTCATAAATGCTGAGCTGGAATTAGTGAACACTTAAATATAGTCTCCTGAGGAAGATCCAACATATTTTCTGTAATGTCCAAGACACATTCAGTTGTACCAGTTTACTTAAGCTGCTTGAGTTTTCAGTAGTTTCTCAATAGCCATTGCCTGAAGGATGATGTTCTAAGTGACTCCTCAAAAACATTACCTCAGTGCTTGGTAGTGGCCAAAAAAACCCAAAAGATATGTTATAATTTGAAAAGACATAAAGAACACTTCAGGCACATGAAGGACAAAAAAGTCAGAAGCAGTAATCTTCGTGGTTTCATGGATTGAAAGTAATGCTTGACCATCTTGATAAACTTCTCTGACAAAATGATTGGCTTGGTAGGTGAGAAGAGAGCAATGGATACTGTTTGCCTTGACCTCACTAGGACCTTTGATACTGTCTACCCTAAGATCTTCATGAATAAACTGTTGAAGAATGGGCTGAATGAGCAGAACGAGAGGTGGGTTAAAAACTGTCTGGATGGGCTACTGACCACTCCACCAGACCCAAAGTGGGGTGATCAGCAGCACAAAGACTAGTTGGAGGACAATAACTAGCAGTGTACTTTGAGTAGTAGGCCCAGTCCTGTTTAACATCTTCATTAATGATCTGGGTGATGAGGCAGTGTATCCTTATCAAGGTTACTAATGACACAAAACTGTAAGCAATGTCTAATTCACCAGAGGATCATGTTACCATGGAGAATAAGACCTCAGTAGACTGAAGAAATGGGCTGACAGGAAACTCATGAAATTTAACAATGAAAAGCATAAAGCCCTTCACAAGGGGAGGAACAAACCCAGCACCAATATGTGTTGGTGTCCAGCAAACTGGAAAGCATCTTGGCAGAGAAATACCCCGGGGATCCTTGTGGACACCTGGTTGAACACGAGCCAGAAATATGCCCTTGCTGCAAAGAAAGCTAATGGTATCCTGACCTGCATGAGGAGTGTTCCCAGCAGATTGAGAGCTTATTCCGTCCTTTTGTACGCCGATGGTGAAGAAACACCTGGAGTATTTTGTCCAGTTCTGGACAGCCCAATACAAGAGAGACAAAGACATAATGGAGAGAATCCAAGGCCACAAAGATAATGAAAGGACTTGGAGTATCCTTTCTCTGTTTAGCTTAGAGAAGAAAAGATTCCGAAGGGATCTTATCAAAATATTTAAGTACTTGGAGGGAGAGTGGAAAGAAGGCAGAGTCAGTGGTGCCCAGCAACAGCACCAGAGGCAATGGGCACAAACTGAAACTCAAAAGGTTTCCTCTGAACATCAGGAAACACTTTTTCACTGTGAGAGTGACTAATTACTGGAAAATCCATAGTATGGTTCACATGCTGAATTTTGTGTGCATTCAGACCTCTTTCTCCTCTCAGAGAAATATTCAGTCATACCCTACATGTTTATGAAAAAAAAGTGAAAGATAATAAGTCAATAGATGGAAAATCACTTTTTATAGTAAGATTTCATGCAGAGGTGGGGGATGTTTGCAAAGACTAAAGAAATCAGTGCAGTTTAATTATGCTGCCTGTAAATGCAATGTGTAGGATGTAGAGAAGAGCAGAATAATCAGGATTGTCAGCTTGAGTAGATGAACCTTTTTTCCAGCTTCTTCATCTATTAGACTGAACACTTATCATCACTACATTTCTCTTCTGTCTGAAGGGGCAGAGATCTTCCAGAAGAATAACTACTTCCAAAAGGTCTAAAATCATCATCTCCTTCAGCTGTGATCTTCCTTCTGCCACACCATCCTCCACATTGTATTTACAGTCTAAGCATTTAAGCTTGTACTGAAGTCCCTGTATTTATCTCCCCTTAAAACCAATAATTCCTATGAGAAAATGTGCTTTTCTGTCTGCTATCATCCTTTTCAAATATGAGATTAAATGCTCCATGGAAATCTTTCAGTGTGAACATACTTGATGCCGCTTCCTAAAAAATCCCATTTTCATTGCTCACATAAATCAAGATTGATCAAATCAAGCAAGGTTGAAGGCTGGAAAACCTATGTAATGTAAGCAGTAATGCAGAATTAAACAACTGGAAACAGAACTTTAAAAAGATAGATAAGGAAGTAAGGAACAGAGGGATGTAATTTTAGAACTGTAAAAGATTCAGGTAAAGGCAGCAAGGATTATCAAAGTAGTGCTCAACTCCCATACAAGCAGACAGTGTCATATGAAAAATGGGATAGGCTGAGACCCTTCAACCTGGGCAAGAGGTGGCTTACACAGATGTAATAGAGGTCTACAAAGTCAGGAGTGTCATACAGAAGGCGGGTAAGGATCAACAATTCATCGTCTCTTCCAGCAAAAAAATCATGGTCCATCATATGAAGGCAGCAGGAATCAAATTCAAACCAAACAAAAGTAAATGATTGTTCTCTGAATGGGTATCAGAGCAGGAGAACAGTGTGTCAAAATCTATGCTAAGTGCAAGAAATGTACACAGATTCAAGGAGAAACTGAACAAAACTTGAAAGAAAGACCAGCTGGAAAGTTAGTAAACAAACAAATCACATCAGGCTCATGAATTTCTCTGACCTGAACATAGCTGAAGGCTGGGAAGCATTTCAGGAAAATAGGGTGTGTATTTTTCCAGTTATTTTTCCTAAGGCTTTCTTTCCTGCAAGGAATTAAATGCTTTGTTTTACAGGTAGTCTGAGAACAATGCAACTACAGAAGAGAGTTAAGCAAGAATTTGGTATTTCTTCTCCAAGTCTCAAAGAAAAGTGCTGCCTGGTGAATGATTGGAGTTCTTGATTTATTTCTATTTGAAAGTCTTTTTTGAAAGTCTGTTTGAACCTTAGAAAACTATCATATTTCATACCAATGAAAAAACCATCTCAACAGGAGAAGACAAACAAATAAAACAATTAACATTTACATAAACAAAATGTTATTGCTTAAGAAAATATAATTTTGTTACTACAGCTCCTAGTATTTTAATTTAAAACAGTGATTAAGGCCAGAGTCAACTGAATATAGCCAGCACACATGAAGAACCACTAGAAATTGACATCTCACAAACTATTCTGACGTATCATGTTTCAACATCAGAGACACCACAGACTTATGAGACATAGAAGTTAAATAGTTCAGGCTTAGTATACC
The DNA here is from genome assembly GCA_013396655.1 of Campylorhamphus procurvoides. Lineage (NCBI taxonomy): Eukaryota > Metazoa > Chordata > Aves > Passeriformes > Dendrocolaptidae > Campylorhamphus > Campylorhamphus procurvoides. The sequence goes on along the minus strand of WBMV01006539.1, from coordinate 1,714,616 downwards.
TGATTAAGAGAACAAAATGAAGAAGAGAAAGTAAAAAAAAAAACCAACTAAAAATGAAAACAAAAACCCCACACAAAAACAAACTAACTAAAATCCAGTAAAATATTATTGTAGTAGCATTCCTAAAGGAAGTGTCTCATATAACCCACATAGAAATAGAAATAACACAATAATGATAGAAATTCTGTTTCAACACAACCAGCACATGCCCACTCTCTGGGTAAATTTATGTGCTTTCCTTATGGAGGATGACAGACAACATTTTAATTATGAATAATCAAGTTAATCAAGTTAAATTTAAGTTTCATTTCTTGCATTTGTTCAATATGAAAAGGAAAATACCACATTAACTAAACTGAGGAACAGTAAAAAGGTCACATTTTTTGAATTGTGGTAAAAGTATCTCAGATTCTATCAAAATGTTCATCTTTCAGTACCACAAATGTACGTACATATGTGCATGCACAAGTCATGTTCCCACAAAGTGCCTGCATAACTCTCTTCTTCGTATGTGCTTGAAGAAGTTTAGGCTTTAGCAATATTTGGATACAGAAAAAAAACCCCTCTGGACGAGATGTTATTAAAGATGACTCCCAGGGGACTTGTAAAATTTAAATTTTTATTCTGAAAAGTGCCTTTCTGGGCACAAAAAGTAAAAATAAAAAACTATTCATCAAATCAAACCCCACGAACTCCTAAGCAACACATATGCTAAGTGGCAGTACAGCATGTGGCCTTCTCACAAAGCTTCTGCCATGGGGCTTCTCTGCCATGGGGCTTCCTGAAATGTGTAACTGGGCATTTGCAAAGCTCTTCAGGGCATCACACTATTGCACAGGCAGTGATGGAGCAGTGAAAACAACTGCACACATCTGCAGGCCTGTGAAATGTCATCCTGGCATTGCTCATCCCACCCCAGCCAGGAGCTGGGACAGGGATGGCCCAGTCCTGGGCATCAGGCACCTTCCCATGGATGGGGACTGACCAAGGCCAGGCCAGGGTGCCAGATCACGTGTGGTCCTGGCTCAGCAGGGCCCATGGCTGGGCACATGAATGTGGGGTGGCAGGAGCTGTAGCTCAGCTGGGCCCAGATGAGAGCCACAGCTGGAAGTGTCCCTGCTGGTCCAGGGGCTGGCCCTGCCCATGGCCACCTCACAGCACCTGGAGCCTCTGCCCCCTTCACCAGCTGTGCCCACCTGGCTCTGGGCCCTGGGGCCCAAACCCCAGGGACAGGGATGGTCTCAGACCCTTCACACCTTTACTGGATAATTTTCCCAGTTTTTATAGGAGCTAAGAACACATATTTAAAAAAAAATATTTATATTTCAATATGATCTGTATTTTTATAAACGCACCTGCAAAATAGGAGCAGATTTAGTTGACAATTTCCAGTAACACCAGCCTTCCTGAGTCAAGAAAGGAGTTGTTGGAGTAAAACTGCTAAGAAATGAAGCATCAGTCTAGCTTTCTCTGAGGTATTAATAAAGTGCCAGCCTGGACTCTCAGAGCACTTTCTCTCGGACTGACTGCTCCCTCTAGTCTGGTCAGATCCTTTCCACACTTCATCTCAGTGTCATTGTGCTCCCTTGGGGCTCAACATCATTTTCTTCCCTAGCAATGACTATCTTCCTTGCCGTTACAATTCAGTGTGAAATAAAGTCAAGTTCACTTGAAAAGAAAGATATAAAAACCACAAGCAGCACATTAATATTGCTGCCAGAATTGCTAGGCAGGTTTCTGAGCCTGACATGCAGTAGAACCATGATGCACTTGCCATTGTTGGTCTAGATTGAAATGAACTTGGAATCAGAGACTTGTCCAAATAAACAAAACAGTGCCAGAGTCTAGACACGGTCCTACAATTATCTTAAACATTAACACAGCATCACTTGTGTCAACTAGCATTTTCCCAGGAGTTTCTGGCATCACAGTGTTCCAACAGGTGTTTTAGCTTTAGCCACCAATACAGAGAACATAGCACTGAAATAGCCACAGCCTTTCTCATCAGGTTCAGTGCCAGAAGTCAGTCTAATACACTGATTTATGAAAGGATCTGATATATAAATTGCCATTTAAGGTGTCCTGTTGGACAGTTATCTTGAATTCTAAGTATGAGCACCTTTTAAATGCTGCACAATTTCTTTTATGGTATAGGTATATAGTAGTGAAAGTGTTCACATGTAAACAATTCCAGAGCATTAAACTCACCCAGTAATACGTGTTTCACATTCTCCTGTAGTGGCGCTCCTATCTCACACATTGTCATAGCAGGACTGCAGCTGCCTTTCTGGTCTGGACTCCATATGTAAATCATGATCTGGCATGTGTGACAGAGGAGAAGCTGCTGCTTTACATCTAAGGTGTTCTCTAACCCCTTTACACAGTGTAGAGGCTGCAACAAAGCAGACTGTATCCTTGAGCCATGCTCAAGGACACTTGAGTGAGCATCCACTGCAGAGCATCCACTTGTCACATACCTCAGTACAATTGTGCTTCTCCATTTTTTATTGCATTTTTTGTTTGTTTCATTATGTCGTGTTTTAGTCTATTTTCTACTGTCTTTTCATTTACTTCCCTTGTAATTAATACTTGTTCAACCTTTAATATCTGTACCTTCACTTCTCTTTCTTTTCTTAATCTTTTGCTATTTTACTCTCCCACCTGTGTCATCACTCCTAGACCAATCACAGTTCTTCAGACACTCCAATTCTGCTTATTCTTGGAAGATTCCTATTGAATAATTGTCTTGTTTGTTTTTTTTTTTCAAAAAGGTATACAAAGCTGTTCCTGCCTGAAATCTAAGCAGATCTCAGACTCCTCACTCCATCTTAAGATGTCTCTTATTGAACTGCTGCAAACATTTCTTCTCGACTTGTCACTGTACTTGCTACTACAAAACACTTTTCTGTTTGTTCCTTAAACTCTGCCAAATTCCAAAATGAAATGTTAAGTGATATCACTACCTCTTTACCACAAAGGCACTGTTCTAGCAGCTAAGGGCTCGTTTTTCTCCTGGTGAGAACAAATGAATATTTTCCATGGAATTCAATTCTAAAAACACTGACCTCAGTAAAAAAATAATCTAGAATATGAAAGTCGAACATAGCAGAATAATCTTTATTTTTTTTGCTGTTACATCTTTATTATCTCCATTAATCTGTTATCATATCTTTCTAGTTTGTACTTCATTTCTTTCAGCTTTTCTGATGAATAAATGCCATCTGACAAATCAGAGCACAGGAAATGAACACACTTGATATGTACAACTGTTTCAAAGCAGAAGAAAAAGATGAGAGGCACAGTCGAGTACTCTTCAGACAATGCATTTCTTCCAGCTTATTTGTTTTGACATTAACTGTACAAATAACATCTTCTAAGCCTGAGCAAACAAACCTCTTTTAACAGCACAACAGATAATGTCAGAAAGTCTAAGGAACATCTGAGATGATCTAGTGTGTTTTCTGTTTTGCTAGATTACTTTTTGAAATATGTTTGGCAAAGAAAATTAATATGCAGATCCAAAAACATGTCACTGGATATGCTAATCAATTTGTTCACATCATTGATTTCAATCATTTTGCATATGTGGATAACATTTGAAGGTTTCGGTTTGAGGAACTTTAAGTTCTAGTATAGTTCTCCTCTCTGCAACAAAACTTACATACCCATAACTAGAAAAATAGTCACATACTTCAATGAAACCATATGTTACAAAATCATTCTGAGGAATATTTTATAGCAAGTGATGGACAAAGACAACCAACCAACGACCTGTTTAAAACTTTTGACAGACAAGAGAATGACAAAAGTCACATTTTTGTCTCATTTTCAGCCATACAAGACTGACAATTTTCTTGAGGGGGACTAAATTTGTCATGGAATAGGGAGGACATAGAGGAGGGATTTACGAGAACATATGAGAGTTTCTCTTGATAAAGATGTTGATAACTGCCTGTATTCTGAAAACAAGCAAGTACTAGATCTCTTTAATAGTAATAATTATAGTCTAGGAAAAAAATATTTCCAGGAAATACATTTAAAAGTGCAAATTTGATGGTCTATTGTTGTCCTCCCCAAAAACTCTCCCTTATGCAGCTAACTGCAATTTTGTACTCAAGAGTTTGCTAGACAGAGGTTCAGTGGTCTTTAATAAATATCCAATATAAAGATTGTTCACACTACAGTTTACTATAGTTACATGTGCTCAAGAAAAGAGCTAACTATTGACAATAAATAAATATAAATAAGAAATAAAATGCCTACTGTAGATATTATGTTGTATTGAAAGTGAAATTCCTTGGATTGGAAAAATGATCATTTAAAAATAATATTGCATAGTAGCAACCCAATCTTTTAAGCAATAGCTGCATCTCCAAGTGGAATCCTCTCAGGCTTATAAATCCACCACAAGCCACAACCCGAGTAAAATTGGAACACAACATATTAACTGATGAATTATAGAAAGTACATAGAAGAAATGTAGGAAAAGTAAAATTCCAGGCTAAAAATATTTTTTCTATAAAGAATCTCTAATTTCATGGGAAAAAAAAGAAGAAAAAAGAAACGTTTACAGCCTATGAATACGGTTTTCTATTTGTTTGCACAATCTTACAGTTATTCCATCTCAAGATCATGGAAAATTAAATTTAGACTCTGATAGACTCTGACAATCCCATCATTTTATACAGCTAGTCAGCTATGACAGCACTAACCAACAAACGCAGAGAAGGTAAGATACTCAGTGTGATATCTGATACTGCAGTAGATTAAGTCCAACAAGCATCTGGCTTTGTGTGTGCTTAGAATATAAACAAAGGATTTTTAATTTTTTGCGTTTTTTTTTAAAAAATTCCTTTTCTGTTTTCATTCATTTTTGTGTACTTACAGATTTTCCAAACTTTCCAACATAATTTTTATTACCAAAGGGTATAATGATTGCCAGTTAAAGAAGCTGTCTTGTGAATTAAGGTCAGTTATTGCTTTACAGGCTCAAAACACTTTTTAACCCCAAATAAATACTAAACAACAAATACAAAATTTACCTGAAACAAATATAAATTTTTGAGAAGACACTGCATCAGGCAATTGCTGTCATATTAGTGTAAGATAAAATGTGGAAATTTTTTTTTTTTAGTACTGTTACCTGATTTAGGGGAGACCTACTGAAACTGTAACTTGTTTCTAAATATCTGGGGATAAAATGTCTATGTGTTACAGCATAACTAAAACATGAATGTCTAATGCACATTAATACAAATTAAATTGAGCTAAAATATACACTGCAGAATCAAATATATGTGGTGGATGACTTATCATATGTCTTGATTATTAGAGCAGTTTTGAACCTGTGTCCAATTCCATCTATATGTATTAGTAAGTCCACTTCTGACTGGCAGATTTTCAGAAATTAATTACTTTATTTATGGTCACTGACGTGTTGTAAATAATAGAAAGAACTTCTGAAAGACACTTCAATATCATTGCTGACAGCTCCATGAAAGCACAGCTCCATGTGAAGTAGTGGTTGCTTGCTTATGAAATACAAAGCTCACCTCCACAAATACAAAGGGAAGGATGAGGTAACCCAAACACGTTGCACCAGCTACAAGACCATTTCCACAAAAATTGAAAAGCACAGTGGCACAAAGGCAGAGAACCCCCAATATCCCAAGTAGAGAAACTTTCCCTGCCTTGCCCTAGGACTGTCCCTGGAGAGCTTCAGCCCCATGGGCCATGAGGTGTACCCATGAGTCAGGGGAAGGTGCTTTCACACAGTATGGGATAGCAGCAAAAAACATTTGAGATTGTACAAGACTTGTTATGGGATGTTTGAGGGATAAACCAAAGGTGGAGAAAGAGAGAGGTCTAGGTGGTTTGTTTATGAACAAGCATAGGAATATAAAGGGGTAAAGCGATAAAACAGGCTAGCCCTCATCAGCACACCCATCTGACCATGCCCTGCGTAAGATCAGAGTGAAGGGCCTCTTCCTGCTGGTGCTTGTGTGTATGCAGGTCTGAGCAGCATGGCTGGAGTGAGATCACATATCACAGGGCCTGTGTGTCTTGGTGCCAGCAACTGGATCAGATCAGGGCATATTCACCTGGGTGTGATCACTAGCAAATATCTAGACTCGATACTACTCCAGATAGGGAGTACTGTGAGAGCCAGAAGGGTCAGTATGTCACTCACAGGGAGACAGCAGGAGTCCAGTCCAGGCAAACTGATGAGGATGCCGAGACTTCGGGAATCTCACTTGTGCATGAACATTTGAATCTGCGATTGAAACAACTGGGAAGGGCAAAGATCCAGGGAAACACTTATAAGGTAGTCACTGTGCATACTGTATGTACACAGTATACATATATGTTCTCATATTTTCTTCCAGCAAATCTTTATTCTCGTTAGCCAGCGAGGAAATCTGGATTGGGCTTTTTGTGTTGTTGGATGTTTGTGTGAGTGCTTAGTGTTTTCAGTCTGGGTTGGTCTGTGGCCAGTCATGTGTACATGTGTAGATGCACCATGTACTGTGTGCCTGTGTGTTGGTCATTGGGAATCTGTGTTCAGAATCACTCCTGGTTGGATCTAGTGGAATGGAGATGCAGCAGCCTTGGTTCTTTCAGGCTACAGGATTCATCATCCCCCACCACTAACAAATGAAAAAGATTGGAAATATGTTTGGATGGGGTGCCATCTAATATTTTAAATTTTATGACACCACTGAGTAAATCAAAGAATATCCATCTGTTATAAAATTAGGATTTCAGGAAAAAAAAAAGCGATAGACACATGAAAGACAAAAGTAAGACAGAAATAGTGAAATTTGCTATCTGATAGAAAGGAGAAAGGTTAAAATCTACCTCATTCAGACATGGGTGTAAATTAATTAGAAGGAACTCCATAAAGGTATGAAATTCAGATTGGTTTTGTCCATGCAATTTCTTAATTTAAGAAAAGAGGATATTCAGTTAAACTAAAACCATATCTAAAAGCAATAAATGAAAATGCTTTGTTACACTGTGCATAATTCAGCAATGGTACTCTATCAAAAGTTAATAGTCAACAAAAGGCAGATGGTTAAAGATGCATATTAACTCATTAAATACTAGAAAGATTCAATTTGATACGAAGACTGAGAATACTCACAACTTTGAATATTAAGTAGGATAAAATAATTGGAATTCAGTCTTTTATACCTCAGGGCATAAACAAATGACTAATTAAATATGATACAAAGGGAATGTCCTTCTAAACAGATTTTTCTCTAATTATCCATAGAATTTCTTGCAATTGGTAGTTTCTGCTGATGCAGGCAGGACACTATAATTCAGTGATCCAGAAAGCATATTCAGTATGATTTCCTAGGATCTATTTTAACTTATCTAGTATTTATTTATTTATGTAACTTACTTTAACACTAGACGGTTGTCACAACTTTTTCACCTATACAAAAAAAAAGAGGTCACCCAGTTTTTGAAGAGCATAGAATGATTCTGGTTTTTCTTACCAGTTTTGTTAATGCTTGTTGGTCGGTCAATAACTAAATGATCTCAGCTTGGGGGCAGAAACTGAGACATTTTATTGAAACTCGCGCTACAATATATAGAACCGAGATACAGGGTATGTTAATGAGGAGGTAAGACATGTTAATGAGGGGGATTAACTCTGCTAAGTACAGTTTAGGCAATCCAGTTCTGGTTTTCATCATAAGGTAACTTTTGCCTACAAGGACTAATTAGGGAAAACAAACGTTATCTGCAGGCCTTGAAACATCTCCTTAGAGTTTTCCCAGATCTTGTAAAAGTGAGAAAAGAATTATAGATAGCTGTAAATCGTCCGCCCTTGATCAAGTAATTTATATGGCAGGCTCCTTTCTTATCGAAGGAATTTCCATCTGGTAACATTTGTTTATCCTCCCCAACAAATGCTGATGTTTCAAACAGTGGGACACTTTAGTTCATTAATTTTTTTCCACAAATATATGTTTTGCCATTGTAAAGAACATTACAAAATACATAGCTGTAACTAATTATGCGACTTCTTTCCATAATTATATTTCTCATCAGCAGAATAAAGTCCATAAATAACAAATAGAAGTTCTTTAAATTGTGAGATGGATCATATATCAGACAGATTCTTTGTAATGCTGTTTGCCTCTTAATACTAATCTAGCATAAAAGGCCATATCTTTTCTCCACTGAGAGGATTTGGTTTTTCTTAGCTGGAAGAAGTCTTTGTTCTGAATGTTTTACCATGGTGAAATGTACAGTAATGAATACAGCATTTCAATCAACTAATATTACACAGTAGATTACCCATTGTCTTCAAGTTGCTAAAAGTCCAGGAATCATACTATTATTGCTCAAAGCATTTAAAATGGCTGCATATTTTTAAATGAGCTGCATTTTCTTAATTTTTTTGGTGTATTTATTGCAATTATGTGAATGTGCACAGGAGTTGTTTCTTTCTTCATTTAGTAAGTCTTCAGATGTGGAACTCACATCTCCATGAAGTTTTCCTCAATTAATATTTTAGACAGTTTGAAAAAGGTTCTTAGATTGCTAAAATATTATGGTGTTCATTTTAAAAGATTTGTTATTATTTTAAGATATTACACAGCATGAGGAAGCCCTAGGAAATCAAAAAGTGAAGGATTAACATTTCAGTTCAAGGCTGTGAATTCTATTTTGCTACTTTTTGATAGAGATCAGTTATTGTATGGTTTAAGCTTCAGTTATAAATAACAAGTTATTGACAAATGGCTTCTAACTACAATGCTGCCTATTCTTCCAAATTCCAATTATGGCTGACAAAACTAAAAGGTATCCAGAACCTGAATTTCTTTTCCAACCTTGGAGAATGGGAAGTGTCCCCACTAGTCTCAAGAAATCAGACCAAAATCTTGAGGTTTGCCTCTTCATAGCTTTTTTTCTTCAGTATACCAAATCCATGTGCACTGATTTAGTGTCTGTGTAAATTGCTGTAATTATATTTCTGGAGACTGAAGTTCTTTTATAAAGTCACAAAGAAAACAAAGTGCAAACAGCAATCAAATACATTTTCCCTGTGGCACACTTTAACATTGCCCTGACAAAACAAAGCTCCAGAAGTGATAAAATGCCATACCCTATTCTCCTCTGAAGTGATGCTACTCAACTGCAATTTATAGGAAGGGTGCATATCAGGTCACCTTAGCACAAGACACATCCTTATAAGACTACAAAAGAGCCAGAAACAGTAAGTGGTTCTGAAATACAATGTCCAGACAGGAACAGAGAGTACGCAAAACAGTCCTAACAAATTATTTTTACTCAAATGCATTATCTAAATAATCTATGTTCTAAAGTTCCATGAAGTGATTATATGGCTCACCACATACTGTACTTGTTTGCAATTGACATCTCCAGAAAGATTTAACATGACATAAATTAAGGACTTAATCTGTTTTTTCCTTAACATTTGCCTGGCCCCATCAGGAAAATAGCTGAGACTGTCAAAGTCCCTGTTATATTCAGCTACAGAAACACTTCTGCAAATAGATAACTATGGTTATCATACTATAGACAGAAGTGGACCTAGGCAACGGAAATGGGTCCCTGGTAGCCTGGATGCCACACCAAGCTAATGTTTTTACAACGCTTTTACAAAGCCCCTTATTTCTGAAGAAGTTCATTTGAATAAAAGTGTCTGTCTTTAATTGGCACTGACATGTCTTGTGTAAATATGCTTTCTGCATGTGCTTGAGAGTCTGTAGAAGATACCATAACTGTGAGCCTTCCTTTCATTTTTCCTGCTAAAAAACACCAAGGACTAGTATCCATCTAGAACCATGGGAATTCATTGTGGAATGAGACCGAACAAGATACTTTTTCAGAACACCAATGAGATGCTGTTACTGTGAGATGTATGTGAAGTCAATTTAGCAGATTTTTTCCATTTTAAAGCAATTTTAATCAGATCATCAGTCAAAGAAATTATTGTCTTGATGTGAATATAATAGGGGACAAAAAACAATATAACTTTCTTCCTATCCTTCATTATTCTACATCTTACCCTGCCCTCCTGTTGTCTTGACATAATTTGTATTTTCAAAACAGCATTGTAGATCTTTTTTGACTCCCTGACACCAAATGTCTAACAAAAAGGATCAGCACATTTCACTTATAGAATGTGAATTTTGTTACCTCTAGAGGAGGGTAGCAATGCAACAGGTCTAAATATATCTGGTTAAGATGCGATGCAATGTAAGAAAATATCCCTTTGAAATGGTACATATGGGTTTCACTCCCTTTACAAAAAGAATGTTTCCATTCCTATTCATGATGTTGTAAGAAACCACTGTATTAAACAATATCCATTTTCAGAACTACAAACAAATATTTTCAACTCAAAACAAATATGGTAAAAATTCTATTTTAGTATCAGAATATTATAGTAAAAAAAGAATAATTTCTCTGAAAATTTTCTCAGTGATTATGACTATTCATAAACTCATTGTATTTATATTTTAATTCCCAGAGAGATTTATTCTATCCAATATCATCTCTTAAATTTGAGGACTCTTATATTTTGCAGCTAACTAATAATTTCTGTTTTAAATTTGTGGCTTGTCAAAACAATATTGTAAGCAACAGAAAAAATTATGGATCTTTATTTTTCATTTGCAGTTTTGGGGGATCTTCAATGATTTAGCAAAGTTCTCAGAATGTAAGAATATATAAAGAAGAATTAAAGGTATTTTAATGCTTAAGAATAAACAACTGTTTATCATCTAATGTTTTAATACAGAGTCATATTGCATACAGTTAGCATTTTGTTTATATGGCTGCAATTGTAACAAAATAGCTGAGTAGTTTTTAGAGGTATGCAATGCTTTCATCACTGGATTTCCTGAGGATATTAGTTGGATTTGATGTCTATGTAGAGACAAAAAAAATCAACCAAAACTCTTAGCCTCTGAGACTAAGCTGTTTTCATGTTATATTCTCCCTTGACAATTTTCTGTAGAAGGCAAGGTTTGAGTAAATGTCAAAATATGCTGCTTATATAGACCAATGGAAATATTCTACTTTGTTCATAAGACACAGTGGACATCGTATTTAAGGTATAATGCACTTTGAACAATAGGCCATGTTCAGAGTTTAGTTCACACTTCAGTTTTTGCCTCAATAAAACTGGTGATGAAATTCAAACTGGATGAGCAGTTGGAGCTAATCTATCATGGCTCTAATCTGCAGTAAGAAAAATAAATCTACAGCTTGGGGGTAAAACCCATGAAAATATTGAACTGGACAGGATCTCTCTGGTCAGCAAATACTGTTCCCTATCATGTTACTAAAGCCTGTGCAGAAATATAGCAAATTTCGTCTTAAAATCAATTGCTTCTAAGCCTTGATTTTTCATTTTCCATGGTAATTGAAACCTACCAATACTTCTACCATTTATTTATTCTTCATTAGTAATGACATTTGTTTTCATACAAATGTGGCTCCCCTCACATTGTCCAGATATATGGACTTTAAAATTCTTATGGGAAAAGAGTGATCATGTTTTATTTCAGCCTTCACTAAAGATTTAGTGGAACAAGTCCTTTTAACATGTCCTAGCAAGAGTGAAGCTCTCTGCTTCTTTAGCCAGGCTAGCTTGCTTCTATCCTTCAATCTTTTCAATTGATGAGCTGGCTCATCAAATTTTAGTACAGCAGTTTGGTAAGGTGTCTCTATCTCCTTATGTAAATTCTTCCTCACATAGGATAGAAATACTTGGAAAATATTCCTTGGAATAATTGAAATACCCCAAAGACTGCATTTGGGTTTTTTGATAGCAGCATCAAACTGCTATCTTTCTCATATTCTGATTGTTTAATGCAATACTGTATTCAAAAACTGACTTATACAAATAATTGTTGGTGTAACCGGCCTAATATCCAACTCCTATTTTCTATCATAAATAAAGCATTCTACTATTCCAGTTCCTACTTCAGTCTATTTTTTCCACTTTTTGTTCTATTTGTCATCTCCACCTTTGCTAGACATTCCCTCAAGTAACACAATTTCTATCACTTCTCTGAGTTCCGCATCGACAAGATTTACCATATTTCTCTTACCTAATCCATTCTCTTGCATCATAAATCTAACCAATTGTTTAATAAAAATAACTCATTCCTCTTTTGACTCTAATTAATTCTTTTTTTCAGTGTTTCTTAAATTTTCTATAATGCTTCCATGTGGCATTGTCCTTTCTTACTGTTCAAGAAAGGCAACAATGCACAGGATAGAATTCTGACACAGTGCAAAACCTGTCAAAAGATGAGCTCTTCTTTTTTTATATTTTTAGCAGCAATTTTTTAGCTTATCTTTTCACATGAGCTACTGGACTGAATCTGAGTGTGTGCAAGGAAAAAGAAGGTGATAGAAGGAAGGTAAGAGTCTTTAGGTTGAGCGTGGCAGAAGAAGATAAGCTTCATGAGAACATGGTTAGATGAGAAAATGCAGGATAGTCTGTGTGTATGTCAGCAGCAAAGAGGATGTGATAAGTATATAAAGCAGAAGAAAGAAGAAAAAAAAATTGAAGTGAGTAGGTAAAAGGCCGGGGAAATAAAAATATCAGAACCTTGAAAAAGAAAACAAAACTTTCTTTCTTCATGAATATAGACATGGAACAAGGACAGAAAAAAACCCACAGAATAAAGACCTCAGAACTAAGAAGTTTGCTTATTGAAATAGAGTGCTTAACAAGATAAATGAACATTGGTTGGATAACATACAAATGATAAATCTTGAGCAACTCACAAAAGTCAATAACTTTCCAATATACATTGCATGAGATTAACAGAGTGTCCAAGTGGTTCTGGTAAATTAAGGTAAGTTGTTGGCCATTCAGAAGGATTTTTCCCAAGTGATTGGTAGCTGCAAGTGCAGCCAAGGACATGTTCAACATTCCTAAAAAATAATGAATTCAGCATAAATGGAAAACACTTGGCAACTCACTAGATAAGACTTTATAGCCCGCAGGACTGGCCATTTTTAAAGCCATTTCTTAACCATCAAAGGAAAACAGATCCCTGAAAACAACCACTGTGTTGTTTTGAAGAAACTACAATTTCTGGCAGCCTAAACTGCAACATATTTGTTCCAACATGAAATGGTGGGAAAGCAAAATTCATTGCCCTTCCATACCAAAATGTTCACATTTAATGGGCAAGTGGCCCTTATACAGGGCTATTTTACAGGCAATAGCAAGGAGACCACAGTAAATTTGGTCAAACACGAGCTGCCTTTTCTGTTTGTTATTTTGGTTAAGGCTTCACTCAGAGAATTTAAAATGATCTGCAAAGATTGACATTGACTTTTTTAGGATTTGAAGGTGTCCACTATTTTAGAAGTATGTGCCCTGAAAGAGCAAATTCATTAGAATTGGAGGTGGGGAAGAAGGGGGAAAAAATGGGGTTAAAAAAATGCATGTTCATAATTAAGTCTGCGCCTCTAAAATTTACAAACTGCTGTGAAACACAAACATTTCAAGAGAAAGAAACCTTCAGCTGTAGCTTTGATATTTTCCAATATGATTACTATGCCAAGACAATAACTGCTAGCCAGAAATAGAAATGCATTTAGCCTGAACAATAAAAGAAATAACATATAAAGAAACACATTTATTGACAAAGAAAAAGAAAATCCTGTGTTTATGTAATGCAGCTGAGATGCAGAGTGACTGGAAACTTAGTTATTTTTAAGGAAGGTGAAATCTTGAAACTGTGTGTAGTGGGTTGACCCTGCTGAGCACCAGTACACATCAAAGGTGCTGGATCATTCCACTCCACAGTGCTGAGCTGACAGTGGGTGGGAAAATATCTTGAAGGTTCAGGAGTTAAGAACTGGCAGAGATCACTCACTGAATACCATCATGGGCAAAACAAACTCAAATTGGGGAAGTTAATTGAATTTATTACTAATAAAATCAGAGCAGGATAATGAGAAGTAAAATAATCTTAAAAACACCTTTCCCCCCATCCCTCCCTCCTTCCCAAGCTCTACCTCACCTCTTTCCCAACAGAAGTGGTAGGGAGATGGGGAATGGGGATTATGGTCAGTAATTTTTTGCCTTTAGTACCTTAGGAGTGTTTGCCCAGGACCACAGGTAACACAGGTCATGGATGTTTGCTAACAATAGCATCACTCTGGCCCAAGGAAACTTGAGACTAATTAGGCATGGCACAGAAAAAGGTTGACAAGGGACAAGCACATGGAGAAAAGGAACAAGGGTATAAAAGAGAGGTTAATGAAAGCCAAAATCATGGTCTGTACTTAATTTAAATTAGTGTTTAAGGAGGAGTTTATTTACTGTGTTATGTAAAGGAAAAAAGTCATGCTTGTAATCTGTATTATAAAAAGTGGAGTACCTTTCTCACATATACTTATAATGACACTTATGAATGTTTGCCGTTCTACTCATCTGAAAAGTAGAGAATTTTTTTCTCTCCTCAGGCTTAACAATTTTATTAGCTATTAATAACTCAGAAGAGTCAAGCAAGTATTGGGTGTGTTTTGAGAAACGTTAACAGACTTCTTGGCATGAATGTCAGAAAACATAAAAATTCGTGGAGTTTGGGTTTGTTTTGGGGTTTTTTGTTGGGTTTTTTTTGGGGGGGAGGGGCGTCTGGGTTATTTTGGGTTTGTTTGCTTGTTTGTTTTTCTCAGGGTTTTTGTTTTTTTTTATTTCAAAGATTTTGGTAGAGAGTGATCTTACTTGTGGAAGAAAAGAACTGGACAATATAATTCTATTATGATATAAAATTAGTGCAAAAAATTCAATGTTGCCTACATTTGTAAAAGTGGTATTCTACCTCCTTAGTCTTGCTGGGGAATACTCTACTGAGTGATCTCACGGGCAACATTTGTATAACACATCTGCAGTGCAACAGTGGGGATTCTGGATCTGCCACCAACTCAAATAGTGATCAAAAAAGTTATTTTTGCTCCTGAAAAACATGGTTTGCCTTACTAAAGGAAATTTAAAAAAAAGTTCCCACCTTAGGGTTTTGTTAACCTCAGTTAACAAAAAAGGCTTTTTTTCATATCTTTCCATACCTAAAGCCAGACATAAAGATGCAATACCGTGCTGACAGTTTTGCTACTTTTATATATACGGAAAGTATACATAGTTTAAAAGTATGTATAAGTTACATACTTTAAAAAACTGTACTCTAATTGTATTTTTTCTAATGTAAACTTTTGCATTGAGAACAATTTGCATAAGAGTCAAGACATAAATATTTGAAGGTAAAGCAAGAGGGATGACATCCCTCTGAAATGTTAACATTTCTGGTAATAGTTACTTTTTCTATTGAATTCTTTTTTCAATATTTAATTTTGATGCCAGTCTCATGTAACAGAGAGGTCAAAAAAAAGTGTTGTTAAAAATACGGCTATAGTTATTTTAGTAGTGTCTTTAGTCATTCATTCATTTACTTGTCCAGAATGTCCATTTTTATACAGTATGAGTATAAAATGTGATCTCTGACAGTGTCCTGGCTCAAGTGCTGCTGATAACAATTCTATGTAGAAATCCTGTTATGGGTTTCTATAACATTTGGCCTCCGATCTGGATCAACGATTCATACTGTTAGAAGCAGAGGATCCTTCTCATTATCATATTTAACTGGATTTATTAATAGAACTATCTCCTCATGTTCTTGTGGAATCTTTGCACTAATTTCTTAATTGACAGCAGTGGAGTCATACCACATCATATTGGATTATGTTACATCAGAAAGTGGTCCTGTGATGAAATGATTTGTGACTACTACATTTCAGCTCCTCTGCCATCCTTGATGCTTGCCAAGAAAAGTCATGCCAATATTCTCAAAAATAGTCACTTCTCTATATCTTGCAAACTTGTGTCACCTATGTACAATCCTGGCATATTAGCAGGGGACATTTACTAAAATGTTTGTACTTTCTTCATGCAGGTTAATAGCCTAAACAGTTATCTGGCCCTTCTTTCTGGAGAATTACAGCTCCAATAAAATTTTGAGCATTGCTTTCTAAGCCAGAAATCACACTCTGTCATTAAGATCCACTTTTGCACATGGTTCACTGTCTACTTTAATTCAATGTTATGTTAACCAATCTAAATGTGTTGACACATGTGAAAGTCACAACCCTTGAAAACAGGGCTTCTATCTCATTAGTAGCCACAGGATCTCATCTATGCAGAAGTAATTTCTGAAAAAACCTTTGCAGCTTCAGGGTTTTTCTTAATTTTGATAAGTTTTTCTTAATAATTTTCAAGGTTTTTTAGCTAATATAATTCCACTGGATTATCAACTATTTTAATTAAATTGCATTATTTAGATTTTTTCTACCTGTAACTCATTTTTATTCATACATCCATTACTGTAATCTTAGCCTGCAATTTAGTAATAGCCTTGTAGTTCAAATGTCTCCCAGCTTCTGTCTTGTTTTGTTATGAAGTCTTAATCTTTACTTTCACATCTCTGATTACATATACACCCTTGAGCTGAATTCAGTTTTACTGTAGAAACCAAAATGTAGCATCTTCTGGGTTCCTCTTAGCTAAATTTCTTAATTTTTAAAGAAACTGTGTTCAGAGGTATTACAGAGAAGCTTACTGGAACACTTCTATTTCAATTTGAAATTAGAATCTTGTTTTTACGTTATCAATTGCCCTTTTGATTTTTTTTATGAGATAATTTTTCTTAATATTTCAAGGTGCCAGCTCTGGCCTGAGCAAGGACACCTCTGCCAAAATCCTGGAGTTGCATTCATTACTGCTACAGTCAACATGTGGCATTTTATGATGTACGTCATGGCACATTTCATTCTAATGCAACCTGGAGAGAAATAAACAAAGTGGCAGTGTGAGAGAAAGCAAGTACTCAAATGTATGCATTCTTTCTGCAGAGGACAAAGTTTTACTTGTCCTGACTCAGAAGTGGCACAAATAGTCAGCCTTATTTCAAGTCAGAGGGCACATTACGTGGATACCTACAAGGTCAACAACCCAAAGAGATAATAACTCCAATATTTTCAAGGAAATTTTCTTCATAAATGTTGATGGTTGAGTCTCTTCTTAGTTCACTCTGTGCATGAGACATCTGCTCATTAACTCATAGACCTTGTACAAACAGGATCCGCTGTGTGGACACTTGTCTCATCATGTCTAGAGTTTTCAGAAAAGGATTCAGCTTCCTGGAACTTCACCCAGAGCCCACACAAAGCTGATAATGATTATATGATACAACAAGAACTACCATTTCATTCCATTATTTTTGTTGCTCTGAGCATTGGGAATTGTCAGGAATTTCACTATTTACTTTTTACAGCGTGTTCCTTTCAGATCCTACAAAATTTCTGTTCTCCCTCATGCTTTTCAAACCTGTCCATTAAACATATGTAAGTAATAAAATCTTTCAGGTTTACTCATGTTGGTATTTTCTCATAAAGAAAGATAGCTGGACTAATGTGGGGGAACGCCATCCAGAGGATTGCCAAAGCAACCAAGACGAGCATTTCCATGAGTGGATGGATCTGACAGTCAAGTGGTTAATACCAGAGATTGACAACGACCCCAAGTTGTAGAAGTTGATGTTTTTAAAAGGCTTTTTTAATACAGATAGTGATTATATGTATTAGATAGACAGTTATTTCATCTGTATTTGTACGTTTGTCCCCACTGGCTGTGGCTACCCCGGTTACCGATCCTCCATTGGTTATCTGATCCCTATTTTCCATTGGCTAGCCGGTCGTGCGATGCAACATCATCATATCAGGCTAGCCATCCCCAGTTTCCCCATAATTGTATTGTTCCCTCCTCTCCTTCCTCATACTTGTTGTGCTCTGCCCTAACTCCTCCCAGTTTCTAAGCCTCCCCACTGAACCCTATATAAGTCCCATGTGCCCTAATAAAGTGTTCCAGTCTTCCTCACCCTCCACCAGCTGCGAACCGTTCATTTTTCCTCCTGGCAGAACGCATCAGACTAAGATAAACCTTCTCCAGTTCAGGTACCCCATAGGCTACAAAGAATACCTTTCCTTGCATTGAGTTCAGAGTCCTCTTTTGACTTTTTTGTTCCCTCCATTGTCTCTCACTATTTTTGTTCCCTTTTCCTCTGCCCCTGTGGTATTTTCTGCCTTTGCTGAAATACATTTTAGCAAGAAACACCACTATTATTGCCAGTGGGCTCATCTATGGGTTTGTTGAAGCCAAATGGAATTGACTCTCCAGCAAAGGGGTAGTCCTAGCCCTCTTTTCACAGGGGCCACCTAAGTGGGTCTATCAGGAAGGACACCGTAGAGAGGATATATTAATTAAATAAATATTCGTTAGAGGCAGCATTTTTTTTCAGCCTTCTTATAGCTAACACAGAATTTCTGGATAGGAAAGAACCAGAATTAAAATTTTTGTTCAATATCTTCTGTCAGTGCTTCCAAAACCAAAGGAAATTGAAGGCTTTCTTCCCATTTTGCTTTTCATTTTGTTTAAAACCTATCTGGAGGACAATAGAAAAACAGAAGCTCCATGTTAGTGCTGTGCACAAGAAAGGGAGAGGCAGAATTTGAAACATTTAACTTTGATACTGGCCCAACCACCAACAGCATAACAATCCAAGCATAAAGAATAAGATTGGGAGGAGGAGGGATGGGGAAGAATAAAGTTATAATTGATGGGATATGTGTTTTTCTCACTCTTACTCTGAAAGGCGAGGAAATACAGCAAAATCTATATCAGGTTATAGCGTAGCGTAAAAGCCGTTCCTTAGTAGAAGGAAGTGGTTCAATTCATAATCGTAAAGGCCATAGCCAGGCTGACAGGGTTTGGCATTTGGGAGCAGTATAAATGGTTATTAAAATATGGGTCTCATTCAAATTGCTATGACAGGACAGAGAGATGGAACATTACAAGGTCAGGTCATGCCAATTTTCATGGTAGACTAAAGTCCAGCAAGCCAATCAATCATCCAATACATTTAAGATTTTAACTAAACTAAGCTTGAAATAGAAGCCCAGAGTTATATCAGAGATAAACACATGAAAAAGAGTGGAAACAGATTTTTTGGGAAAAAAAATGATTATCCATTGTGGCTCAAAAATATTACCAACTAATTACAGTAAGGATAGCCTTTGAGAAGGTCAGGATTAAATATATTTTCACTGCATAAATAACAAATAGCAAACGCTTGCTAAAGGAATGTTTAGTTTATTTTCTATTTCTCATGTGTGGTGTGTTATATTGGATAAGAACTACTTTAAGTACACTTTTTCTTAGATTTAGTATTTAGAAAGACAGAACTTTGGAGAGGTGAAATTACCAAAAGGGAAGAAAAAAATCAATAAGAGATAATATTGTATAACATCTTGGTATTTTCATTTATTTTTAAAATTTTACTTATGTTTTGTATTGTAAAGTTGTTGTTACTAAATATCACATTTCCAGGCTTTACTAGTGCCATTTACTGTACAAAAAATATGAAAAACTTTTGTCTAGATCTCATCTTTCTTTTTTGTATTGTTCTTAATGATGGTAAAGACTGTTTTAAAAAAAATCAAAACAAAACACAATAAAGCATTTCATTATTTTGGACTCAAAAAAACTCAGCAACAATAGAGAAGACAAAGGGATTTCTCAAACTGCAAAGAATTTTGCACAGCTGCCTAGCGGAATGAAAACACCGGGTCAATAGCTTTGTGTTGTTATCATAGGATTTGCTTCTCTTGACATATTTCCAAACTGAAGAAAGTCAACTGTTAACAGAAGGCCTTCAAAGTCAATAGCTCACAGATCTTCAAACTAGAGTTCGTCTTTTCAGAAAAAGCAACTTGGGACTTGACTTGTAAAAGGATATCATTGTGCTTTTTTCCAGTTCTAGAGAAACCTACATAGGTAAGTGAAACAAAGTCCACAAAATTATGTCCAGAGAAATTCAGAAGATATAAAATATTTGTGCATGTGCTAAAATGAATGTACTTTGAAAGCTTTAATCGATACTGAATCTCTAAAAATATGGTTACAGATGCTTCTCCTAAAGCAAGCCCACAATCTTACGTATTTGTAAAGCAGCTTATTTTCTACTCCGCTTTTCCATTAAGTGTGTATGAATAGAGGTAGTAATGAGGAACCCAGTATCTGCATCAGTTGCATTTTCCTGAACTTCTCTTATCCATATTATTATGAGTATAATTTTTGTATTCACTTCTCTTACCAAAATGTACTATAAGCAAATAAATAACCTATATTTCTTGTATTCATTACTAACTCATGTCTGTGCATTTATTTAGTAGCCTAAGATGAAAAAGTCAAAATTTTCAGGTTATTATTGTCCAAATAATATAATTGGCCTCTTCTTTAATACTTGTATGATGTATCAATATCATCTACTACCTGGAATAAAACCTGTTATTTTTTGATAGAATGAACAGAGAATACTCTGGAAGCTCTGGAAAAGAATAACTTGAATGTAATTTGTTATCCTAAGC
Organism: Campylorhamphus procurvoides; assembly: GCA_013396655.1. NCBI lineage: Eukaryota > Metazoa > Chordata > Aves > Passeriformes > Dendrocolaptidae > Campylorhamphus > Campylorhamphus procurvoides. The sequence goes on along the minus strand of WBMV01006539.1, from coordinate 1,694,120 downwards.
TTTAACATCATACACAGATTAAGCACTTAAAACCTAAGAGATATGTTCATCATTGACATTTTCAGAGAAGAAAGAGAGTTAAAGAAAAGAGAGCAATACAGTAAACTCCAAAAAGAAGAAAAACTTTTTAAAAGAAGTTTGCTAATGAATGTCCCAATTCACTAAGTTATGGCATACAGAAAACTGCCAAAAGGTCTAAGCAAAATTAAAAAGAAAAATGGAAATATTCACAGCATTACAGTTAAGAAGGAAATAAAAATAAATATCAATAAAAATACTAAGATATTACTACATACCATTTGTCCTGAAAACTACACAAAAAATAAAACATTTTTGTGTGTTGAAGAAAAGAATCCTGGAATTGTAACATTTCAGCTTCATGTGAAAGTTCTTTTCTAGCATTGTCAAATAACAAAACAGAACAAAGTATTTCAAGCAGAATTAAAAAATATCTTGTATCTGACATAATTATGTCAGAGAACAGAAAACTGATCTATCCTATTAAGATGTTCAAGCAGTTCTATTTGTTTTCTACTTAAAGGGATCTAATAAGATCAATGAGAACAAAGGGAAAACTAAGGACTTCTCATGAGAAAGACTGAGTATTCAAACAGATATTAATCAATTATTTGAACATTTCAAAGTGACACAAACAAACAAACAAATCTCTAGCCCTTGTTACATGGTTCTCTAGCAAATTCTTTCATTATACCCATGGGGAAAGAAATTATTTGACCAGACCTTGAAAACAAAGAAGCAGTTCGCAAACAAGCACACTCAGTGAAAACGTGTTTCCTGATATTCAGATGAAATTTCTGTGTTCCAGTTTAGAATAGAATAGAATAGAATAGAATAGAATAGAATAGAATAGAATAGAATAGAATAGAATAGAATAGGAGTAGAATAGAATAGAATAGTTGAGGCTCATTGCCTCCAGTCCTGTCACTGGGCATCACTGAAAAAAAGTGTGGCTCTGCCTTCTTTACACCCTCGCTTCAGAAATTTACATGCATGAATAGCATTTCCCCTGAGCCTTCTCTTCTCTAGGTGAAACAGTCTCAGCTTTCTCAGCGTTTGCTCAGGAGAGGAGAGGTGCTCTAATCCCTTCACCATCCTTGTAGCCCGGACATATTGGGACTCTTTCCAGCATGTCCATACCTCTTCTGTACTGTGGAGCCCAGAACTGGACACAATGCTCAGCAGCACTGAAGAAAGGAGCAGAATCATTTTCCGCAGCCTACTGTCAATACTCCTCATGTAGCTCAGGATAGCATTTGCTTTCTTTGCAGCAAGGGCACATTTCTGGCTGATGTTCAACCAGATGTCTGTCAGGACTCCCAGGTCCTTCTCTTACAAGATACTTCCAGTTTTCTGGTCACCAGCATATATTGGTGCATAGGTTTATTATGCATCAGGTAAAGGACTTTGCACTTTCCTTTGCAGAACTTCATGACACATTACTGTCAGCCTGTTTCTACAGTCTGCTGAGGTCCCTCTCTCTGGCAGCAGAATCCTCTCATGAATCAGCCACTCTTCTCTGTTCAATGTCATCAGTAAACTTGCTAAGGGTGCACTGCCCCATCATACAGATCATTAATGACTTAGCCCAGTGTTGATCCCAAGGGAACACTGCTGCTCATTGGTGTCCATCTAGAGTCTGTGCTGCTTATCAACACTCTCAGGGCCCAGCCATTCCACCAGTTTTTAATCCAGCTTGCTGTCTGCTCCTGCAGCCCATATATGAACAGTTTCTCTATGAAGATCTTATAGAAGACAGAGTCAAAGGTCTGAGTGAAGTCCAGATAGAATATATCCACTGCTCTCTCCTCGTACAGCTTTTAACTTCGTGGTGCACTGACTTTGGTTGTCTGTCATAAACCCAAACATGTGTCTCGCACTCTCCTTCCTCAACAGGACAAGGGGAGAAAATAAGATTTACAGGCCTACTGGTTGAGGTAAAAGTAATTTAATAAGAAAAACAGAGGCCATTTATAGAAACAAGGCAAAAAGAGGGTGTTTATTCAATACTTTCCTTCAGCAAGGAGGTAGATGTCGAGCTACTTCCTAGGATGTAGAGACTAAGTACGCATAGTGTTTTCTTTGGAAAACAAAACACCACAAGCACAAATGTGCCTCCCCCACACATCCTTTCCCCCACATTTGATTGCTGAGTACAATGTCATATGGCATGGAATAACACTTTGGGTCAGTTTGTGTCAGTTGTCCTGGCTATGTCCCCTTCCAACTCATGTACCCTCAACCTACTGGCCTTTGTGGCATGAGAGTTGGAAAGACAACCCTTATGTGAGCTCCGTTCAGCCAAAATATTGCTGCTTTTTCAACAGTTTTCCAGCCAGAAATGCAAACCACAGCACTATATGAGCTGCTATGAGGAAAGTTAAGTCTGCTCCAGCCAGCCCTCGAATAGGACTCTTTTCCCTCCACCTTTAACATCCTTTTCAGTATTTTAAAAGGAGGCAAAGAGGTTTGAGTTCCATCTGCAAAAGAAACAAAAACTTTGTAGTTACTTTTTTTCATTCCCACAATATTTAATATATTAATTGAAGAACTATAGGAACTGTGACTCTCTAATGATGAAAGAAAGCTACATATACTACCAGTAAACACAGAGGCATAACATATTTTAGAGGCATCACACAACATCAGGAGTTTGCAATGTTAACTACTTAGCCTACTCAACTGAAGGAAGTAAACATTTTTAGTCACAGTTTCTTCAGAACTTTTAATCTTTTTTTTTCCAGAATAAGGTGAGCAAAGTCTCATAAAAACTATCCCCATTAGACAAGATATATGACTGAGTCAGGCATTATTAGTGTTTGGAAAGAATTCTACTGAAAGGCTTTCTCATGGATTCAGGTCTACTGAAATTACTTAGGTCTCTCCTTCAATAGACAAAAGAAAGAAGAAAGTCCAGTTGATATACAAATAAACTGACCACTCCAAGTCCTTCTTGCTCGCCTGATGAAGAGTGCTTTCAAGTTCTAGGATGTATTTCTGTGCATTCTGTAACAAATATGCTCCAGGGTATTTTTGGAAGAGAGATTTCCTGTCAAACATAAGGATTCTTCTTCATTTGTTAGTAATAGCAGCTAAATGCAAAATACTGCTGTTGACTATGAATCACTATTCTTTCCTTGATTGTAGCTGGATCATCATGAATGAGGAAATTCTCAGAGAGCTGTTCTTTTCCAAGATAAATGTTACTATTTTGGTCTTTTACCTGTTGTCATAATAGCAGACCTTCTGCTGCAGAATGCCTAATTAGGTAATTTGCAGAATTTTTATTATATGTTGTTCTTTATCAAATGATAACAGATACAGAGATTAATAAAGCTGTCAGCTGTTGATAAATTCATAAGTAATTATTTCAGTTTCTATTCTCAAGTGTTACTTATTAGGATATTTTTGTTATTATTGAGGGAACTGAAGTGGATAGATTGAGTAGAATTATCTCTCTAACATGAGGTAGCTTTAGATTTTGTTGAATGGTGTCTTCCCTGGAGAAAAGTCCAGTAACAGTAGAATTTTAACTAACGTGTAGACAAAGCGTTATTATTAGTATGGCCTACATATTTAGCTGTAAATAAGGAGCATCATAATGTTCTAAGAAAATGGAAGGGTAAAATTATCAATATTCAAGTTTAGTTAGGGTAATATTTGACAAAAAATTCCATCCTTACCTTCTTGAATTATATAATTAGAAAAGCAGCAGAATTCATTTAATTATTAATATCATTTTAATGACAATGATTAAGGTAGTATTATGTTGGTTTTCCTTTCTTAATAAAACCTTGAAAATTACAAGTATTTAATTGAAAATGTTCAGTGAACCTATACACTACTTTTCAAAAAGAATTTCACTCTCATACTGAGTCACAGAACAGCACTGGAATTCTTATGGAATTCTTGTGGAATTCCAGAAGATCCCACAATTCACTTAGACCCCTGCCTCCACCCTCCTAGTTAACAATCTTACTCTGTTGTTGAGTGCCTCTTAATTTAGGCATTGATGCTATAAACAGAATCAGGAGGTCTTCTAAGAATGGTCTGTCAGTGTCTCTTCTAAGGAATAGTTAAGATCAAAAGTGTCTTGACTGTAAACTCAACTCTCCAGTGCATCTTTGCCCCACTTCTTATAAATACCAGTATTTATGTGTGCATGTTTGTAGATCAACAGAGACAGGAGTTAATTAGCAACTGAACAAACAGATAAGGGACTTTGACTTGCCTGGTTTGTTATGTACCTAAAGCTTCCATCTGCTTTCTTTGCACTGACGGAGTGTCTTAGTCATTAGGATGTTGCCTGGTATTAAAATGAAATTTGTAAACCGTTTACATCCAGAATCTTTCCTTCAGCTCACTGATCAGATTATTAAATGAATCAAGCTATCCATGTTCACTTTCCAAAAAATTAATTAATCAAGTCTAACTGAAGAAAATAGAAATCTCATTTTATTTCCATTCATGTTACTTGGGACTAAATAAGTTTGTGCACATACTAAACTAGAACACAAAAATGTGGCATAGCCACAGATCATTTTCAAGCAAAAAAAAAGAGAATTTATATTCAGTAAATGAATTGTTCTTTATCCACAGTGAAACACAGTGGTATTACACTATTTCTGTGCAAGGTCATGAAAAGGGTGTGCAGAACCTCATTATCTCTAAAGAAATCCAACGACAATCTTTGTTTCAGGATTTACTCAAACTGATGGAATGTCTTTAACTCTCCCCAGAACTTTTCAAGGCTCACACTCTTTTTGCTTTACTGTGCAATAGTTCCACTTTCTAATAGATTGTGGTCAACTCTCTATTGCTCTAGAATGCACTAACTGCATCTACATTGTCATAAAGAGGAGTCTCAAGGTCAGGTTTGACATGTCTACCCAGAGTTGGACATTGAGCAAACTGTTTAGTACACCTGAAAGGGGAGAAAAAAGAGGGATACCTCAAGAACTTGTTCAGCTCTAAATAGGTTTCATGAACATACTGTCTTCAGCATAAACAAGCCGACCCTGTTGTGTCCAAGCATCCCATCTGCTCTTAAGACACGAACAGAATAAACGCAGTGGTCTGGCAATGTTTCTTAAAAGGTTCCCAGTGCTGCCTGTTACACCATCACCATGGACATCCAGAGCCAAGTCTTGAAGTTACACTGGGCTGTATGTCAGACCTGGCACTGGGCAAACAAGGCGTGTTTGCTTTAAGTTATGAAATCCCTTTGGGTTTTTTTAGTCCAAACATTTCAGCTATATCTGGGCTTTGCATGGATCCCTTAAAAAGGAAATGTTTCTGAAACACTTTCCTCCAATATCCCTGACTTGACACTTACAATACAGCCATTTGAATAGGAGCTGGATTTTTATACAGTCCACTGGTTTCACTGATGATGTTGATGCTATAAAAACCAGAAATGCTTGCACTCTCACCTGGGACTATACTTGCCACCCTTGTTTAACATTCTGAATATAGAATAAATAAATAAAATTGGTCATGTGTTTCCTCAGTCTGTGTTAATGATGGAAGTGTCTAATTACATCAAAAATATATATTTTAAGATATTTCTATACTTTTTGGTAAAAAAACCAAACAAACCAACACAGATTAATTAAATTGCCTGGTAATAATGGATTAGTTTTCAATAGAAAAATCACTCATAATATAGGATAAATTTCAACTTCATCCTACAGTCACAAAACAGGAGATAAAGAGGTCCTCTGAACAATCATTTTCACATTGACATTACTAGGTCTTGTAACTAAGAAAGTTACAGACAACTTGGTGGAGATGCCCTTTTAAAAAGTCACAGTAAATTAATAACTAACTAAATAGGAAATTAAAAACCAACATTTTCAGAAAAGAGTCAGATCAACAAATGGGATTTTTATTGAAATCATAATACATTTTAGCTACATTTGGATCCAGTGTAAGTATATTCTTTTTAAAATATTTCAATTATTTAAGCACATGCAGGACAAAATATTTGAAACGTTCCCACAACTTTATTAAAAATTTGCACAAATTGAGCAAAAATTTACCGGTAGATCTAAAAAATGTAGCTGTGAAGAGTTTGCAGCACAACCAGTGATGAAATGGAAATAAACTTCCAGTGTTCTATGTAGTTATTGCTGACAAAAAAATAAACCTTGGATGAATAAACTGGAAAAACAATTAGAGCTTTCTGAAAAACTGCTTCTAGAGCCAATACTATCAGTTCCAAAAATATGTTGGCAAGATAGGAAATACACTATTTGAACAGTCACACATGAATGATCAGAAGACTGGAAAACATGCCAGGGATATAGCAAGATATTCTAAGATTTAAATATATTTATCTTGACAGAGACATTTAAGTTATGATGAAAATTTGTTAATAGTTACTTAGGGAATAGAAAATTTATGATAGAGGGCTCTTTAGCCTAGCAAATAAAGGAATAACAAAATACAAAGTCTAAACAAATTTCAACATAACAATATAGCAACATAGCGTAACATCTAAGCATAACAATAATTTTTTTGCCACTGAGTGTAATTAAGCAGGGGAACAATTCAACACTTATTGCGGTAAATGTTCAATCTATTGTAATTCTAAAAACTTTACATAAAAAAGTTCTCTGGTCTTAACTATGCAGGGATTGGAATTAAAACCATTTCACAAACAGGAGTGATAATACAGCCAGCATTTTCATAGTATATATGTGCAATGAAGCAACTACAAAATAACCTGCCCTTAAAAGTAGGCATTGATAAATGCCTACTACACTCGGAGCAAAGCAAGTAATCATTTCTAACAAGTAGTTTCCTAAAGCTTTTTAAACTTAAAGGAAAAGAAGGTAAAAACATTAAAGAATATAGTAGAGCAAAAATAATTTTTCACTTATTTTTAGAACGTTCCCCTTGCCATTAGGGAATAAATAGCTATTTGAAGCAGCCTCATAATAAATAAAATACTTTTTTTTTAATAACTCAAAATTGTTTCTTTTCCCCTTCTTCTTTCCACATAGACATGGAAGGGAAAAAATGGGTTTTTGTCTGAGGTCCTTCTTTCCCTCTTTTGTTTTGTTTGTAACAGTTCAGAAGATAAGCATTTAAAAATAGGTCCTATAGTGGAGATCATGCAAACGTGACTGCAATATCATGAGCAGGGATGTTATCCTACTATCATTCTTTCCAATAGACATTGTAAATATTTCAATGTTTGTTTTCATACCTATGGGACTCATTTGCTTTCCCTTAAAAATCTAATTCATACAACTTTGAATACTATACCAATAATGTCAGAGATAATTAGCTTTAGGTGGTAGCTGACCTGACCTATAAATTCTTGTGGGAACCCATTGACAAGATAGAGCAAAATTATCTTTTTTTTTCCTTTTTAGAACTAAAAATATTCTTCGCAAAGATCTGATTAGCATCTGCATGCTGTATTTGAAATGACATGTTGTGTTCTTAAGATTTCTGTGCCATTGTTTCCCATTTTCCTTTATCTGATAGTTCACAAAAAAGATCCTGGATTTGGGCCATCTGTTGAGTTGGTTTTATTAAGTCCTTAAAAATGAAGCAGCCATACTCACTAGAACCAACAATTACTATCTTTCCTACATATATCATGTGGGGATGGAATCATGGAAACTTTAAAAACAAACTGACATGCATAATTCTGAATTGATAGGTAAGCATGTTAAGCATTATGCTTCAAAATGCTCCCTTATAACACAATATTTTCAGTCACTGACCTTACGGATAATGTGGTAGAATCCTAGAATCTGAAAACTCTACCTTGAATTTTATTCAATTTTAATCGGACTTGTACTTTCTGGTCAGAAGCTCATGCTGAGTATTCCAATTAAGAATTAAGATTAAACAACACCTAGTTATTTTTAATTTATTTATTTTAAATTCAAGGGAAAATACTATGATAATCTATTTCAACTTTCTCTACAGTAGAACAATTATGCGCTTTTTTTCTAAGAAAGTTAAAAACGAGACAATTTTTAAAAAAAAGGCAAACACAAAAATTATTCTTGAATCAGTAAACCTTCAGCTTTCCAAATAATGTCCAAGCTACCATGATGTATCACTTGAAGGAACTAGGAGGTCTCTGACTAGCAAATTCACTTCATTGTCTGGAGAACACTAACAGGTTCAGAAAGGAGAGGGGATACAAGAAGAAATAATTATATTTAAGCACTTATTACACTCATCATAGAAGAACAAATCCTGACTTCAATTTTGCTTGGAAAACACACTTATGAAGCGATTGGAAAATTTAAAATATGTAGAAAGAAGAGGGTAAACGCTAAACTAGAGTGCCATGTTTTCTGCTTAACCTTAACCTTTCTTCCTCTCCTTTTATGCAAAGTAACTCAACCTTAAAAGGTCTTCTTCTCCTCATTCCTTTCCAGGGTGTTCAAATAGTTCCCTATAAAAGCATTGTTTTTTTCCATAAGAAAGGAAAAGTCAAGGAAATGTATCATCACCTATCATATCATCAGTTGGTGGTTGCCAAAAGGGGGTGACATACAATAGTTGATGTCTATTTTAATACATCTCCATGATGCTAAAAGTAAGTCAAAGACATTCTCCTACTTTCTGTTAATTTATCATCCTGGGGGAAAAAAGTGTCCAAAGCAGATAAACAGATGTAATTTTAGTATCTTAATTAACACAAATCACATATTACAAAAACAGATAGAGAACTTTTCTCAATTAAGGTGAATGAGATGTTCCAAAACAATTGACCAATGATTTCATGTGAGTGGATGAGTAAAATAAAAAAAAAATATATCTCTGCCTATGCTGTATGAGACAGAAAGCATTTGGAAAAAAAAGAAGCTCACAGACATATCCCCTACTTTTCACTTTTCCTTTCCTAGGTGGGTCCAGTTAAACCCAGTTAAGTATGCTGTCAAATGAAATAGTTGATGAAATAGATAGAACTGCTCCAGAATTCCAGTGTGAAAAGAAAGGATAGAGCACTATTAAATTTTGTGTTCAGAGGCAAATCTGAAATAAATAGCAAAAGCTAAAACTAGGGGAAAAAAAAAGGAGGGTTACAGATTCATTTCAATGCTACATGATCATGAATGAAAGAGGACATTTTCTCATTGCCACAAGAAAAGTTGTAGTATTTAACAACTGTTCATGATAAATTAACCCAACACATGAAATGGTATCTCTGTGTTACTTCATACTTGCTTTAATGCAAAAAATATTGCTGTATCAAGTGTTGCTGCATGATTTTTGCTTCTTACAAGGAAAAAAGTAAAGAGTTTAACAGAGTCCTAGTGCATATGTTCAGACAATCTCAGAGTTCAGATGCAACAACATGAGAGGAAACACTGCAAACCTTTGCTTGGTAGCCTTTTGATAAGAAATGTGATTTGTAGGCTTGATTAATTAGCATTTGCCTCCAATAATAAGCTAACGAAAGAGGCTCCATTACCCTTAGATCTGCAGAGAACTCACTTAAACTTTTCTACTGCTCCAACTACAAATGGATGGTTATCAGTAACCATGAGAATTTTAGAGTTCTGATGTTAGACTTTTGCTATTAACTTAGGTAGAAGGCCAATAGGGTCACTCCAGGAAGATATTTGACCTGGTATGCATTTGTTTAACATACTTCAATTTATTTTCAGATCCTGTTTTTCTTAGGGATATTAATTTAGGAGAGAATAGGTGATTTACAATGACAAGAATCATATTCTAAGTTTCTACCTCATTCTTACTCAGTTGTATTTTGGAGGTTCCATTATGTCCCTGTGTCTCTGCTACATTGATCTGAGGTTATGCTTTATGCCCTCCTGTTAAATAAGCTGAAGCTTTGGAATGAACAAAGGAAACATACTTCTCCACATGGGTCATAAGCCTGTGGAACTCATTGTCATGAGGTTCTGTGGATGTCAAAAGTATAAATGTTTGTAAAGACAGTTACACAAATCATGGATGAAAGGTGTGTTGAGGACTGTTGTTCAAAAGATGCAGCAACAGCTTTCACCTCAGGAAATACCTTCACTACAGTTTCCCCAAAAGCAAGAGCATTTATCAAGGGAAGTGCTACTCCATATGAAGCCTTTTCTTATCTTTTTCTAGAGATGGTTCCTATCAAAGACATGACTCTGTGCTGAAGAGTCATTTAGTCTGTTCCAGGCAGTAATTTTTCTTGTTGTTCCTAAACTGCCTGTGTGATCCAGCACTACAGACTCATTCCAGCCCCATTTGACTGACAGTAGCTCAAAGGTAATTGTATTTCCAGAGCAATTAAAGTGGCTGCCTTACCCAAGAAACCCTCCTCAGCAACCAACAAAATTGGGCATCTGCCTGATGTCCTCTGCTTGTCTTTGCATATGTTTTATACCTCCTCTTAAATGAGCACCAAGTATGGCAGAAATGTAAAGCACAAAACCAAGATATTTTCTGACACACAGGCAATAAAACTATGATTGTGCTCTCTCCTAGTTCATTGCAAAGCTCATATGGTAAGATGTGCTACAGAGATATGTGAGTTATCGTTCTCACATAAAACGTGGGTTTGGAAACTTAAGTAGAAACAGATTTGGACTTGCAGAAAGCTTCTGTGATTTCAGTGTGTCTCTGTGTGACTGCAGTCACCCTCCCAGAGGATATCTGGGAAAGGCATTGAAAAAGCTTTTCTTACAGTCAGTTACCTGAGACTCGGCAACTGTATCTGTCCCTGCATGCCAGCACGGAAAGACCCTTCCCTTGGTACTAGTGAGGAGGCAGGAATTGCAGTTGTTGACTGGCTGCCCTTTCCCAGGAAAAACACTTCTGAATTAAAACTCCACGCTTCCCACTGGCAAACCAGCTTTCCAGTCCATAATTACCACAGTTTTCAACATGTGGTAGTATAATGGATAAAATAAATTTCTGTGTTTCCCAGCCTCAGTGATCCTTTTTTCCTAAATCTTCCTGATATTATTATTAGAAATTAGAATTTTCTGGCACTGATCCCTGTTCAAAACACTCAAATGACTTCATATTGCACAGTATTTTTTGTATTACTAATTTTTCATGCTAATTTTATGACATGTCAGTTCTCATAGTTAATTAATATTTTCCACCACCACATTTTATTTGGTAATTTTAACATATTCCTCTCACATCCTGTCTTTTCTCAGGACAATTTAGACTATAAGGACTAGACAGAAAAGAAAATAATCTATTAATAAATTCACTTAAACATGTAAGAAAGAAAATATATTTTGTATTAGGATAAAAGTAAACAGTGTATTTTGGATCAATCACTGTCAGTTAAATAGTTATGAAAACTATTATTTCTCACAGGCCTGACAGAAATCTGGATATAAATGTTTTAATACTTAAATGCTTAGTATAAATTCAAAGCTGTTCAGCAATCCTCCTTTTAAGAACTTTATAAATTTTATTACAATCTCATCCTCCTCATTTACTTGGTCAGAACATTTATTTAAATATTAAATAGAAAATCTACCTAAAGCAGTATTAATAAAAATGTTTCAAGACATTAACATTATAAACACTTGTAATGAATCTTCATAGCCAGGAAGCTCAATCTACCCAGAATACAGTAAATTATCTTTATTTCATTAAAGCACTATTTGTGAAAAAGCTCAGCTAATTTATAACAGTGCTGCTTCAGATATGGAACTGCTACATGTCTTCATGGCATTCTCAGCTGGACTTTGGAAGTTAATATGAAGTTTCTTATCAACTCCCAAAGTATCTCTTATCATCTACATACTATTTATATTTCTAAATGTTTCTCAGGATTAAGTAATTATTTAGTAGGCAACAAAATCAGTTGATTTCTTTAGTTCTGACTGAGTCATCCCATGATAGTTCATTTAGGAATGAACTACATTTAGTGATCAACTGGCCTTTAAGAGTGGCATGTACCTTTAAAGCTATCTCTAAAATACAATCTTCCCAACAGCCAAAGGAACAGGAACATAATTTAATTTTCTCTGTTCTAATCTTGAGGCTCTTTCTCATACTGCAAAATGGTAAATAAATGTCAACTCCAGATGAAGCAGCAATTTATATTCTTGAACACTAGAAAGTCAGTTCCAAGCTCTTAGATTTATTTTGCTTTTACATCTCTTAGATCATACTGCCTTGTTGGTATTTTTAGGGTTGAAAAATAGTTCCCAAGGGTCTAAGTTCTTTGTATCATATTAACAGTGTGTACCCTTCACTCCTCAAATTTGTTCTTTTTTCTTGTTAAAGATTCCATATTTATTCTGAGCATTAAACATAGAAGTACATTTCAGTTATGAACCATAAATTATTGACAACAGAGGTATTCAAACCTTCTCCAATGTAATTTTTTTTCCATATGACACTAAAATCACTGCCATTAAAGTCAACTTAATTTTGAAAGTTTAAAATAGATCAATATTTCCCTTTTAAAACACAGGGACAACTTTAAATGAGTTTCCAGAGCTCCCACTTGTACAAGAATATAACACATATTTGTCTACACTGAGATAACAACTGTTCTGGATCCAACAAGTAAAAACATGTCTCTTGGGTAACAGCATTGTGAAGACGATCTTGCCAACCTCCCTAGTCTTGCTCTGTGTGAAGCCCAATTACCCATGCTGAAAAGAAGTACAGAAAGGCTCATTTCCACTGAACATGAGTTTGTCTATGGTTACCACCAACTGAAATTAGAAACTAGTTTAGGTTGGTTTCTTGGAAATCTTGTTTTCGTTTTGTATGACATTAAGAGATTGTATGAAATGTTCCTGGATATAGTCACTTATATTTTAATAAAACTATTAGAAAGAAAAACAAAGAAAATCCAAGTTTTGTATGTCTTCATTGACATCTGCTGTACATCCTAGGAGCCCTTATTTTGTTAAAATACTGCCTTCTCTTTTGAAGCAGTGACAACCAGAGGGTGCCAAGTGATCCTCAGGGCCTGATGTTCAGCTTGTAGCTGTCTCATGTACTGTCTTAATTTGTGTTTCAATAAAATTGCGAGGAGAACGCATGTGTGGGTGCATGGAGGTTTTTTTACCAACCTTGGACTTTGGTTGCAGTATTTGCGTACCTCTGTTGAAGACATCTAGGTGGTACTAATGAAAGTCTTCTTTACATTGTTTCTAATATTTGTCAGATTCACTCAGGTCATTTGGCAAGGAAAATAAAAAGTTCTACCATAGACTGAAAGCTTCATTTTCTACTACAGCAGTAAGATGACAAAGATGGGACTCCATCTTTGTAGTAATAACGTAGACATCTGCAGTAACAGATCACAGTACTGTACTCTTAGCATCCTGAGGCCACCAAGAGCCCTGACTGTCCCTAAACATCTTTGCTCATGGCTCCCCCCCACGCTGCCCATTCCCCAGGACCCCGTGCCAGCCCCCTGGGCCCTCTGTCCCTGCCTCAGAAATACTGCAGCAGGTCTAGTCTCCAAAGCCCAGGCCCATGTATCCATGCCCCACCCCAGCCTCAGCCCACCCCTGATTCCTAGGGCTGGAACTGCCTCAGTGTTCCCCAGCTTTTCTGCTCCTGACTGGGTGGGGCAGGATCTGGATGGTGAAGCCCCTGACTAACTAGCCTGTATGGACCACCCTGCTCCCACTCCCCATGGCTCCATACCTTAAGGACACTTTGACAGAGCAACTAGATCACTTAGAATAAAATCCAATGTTTCTGGTCCTTTTTTATTTTCACCCTCTCTTTCCAAATCTTCATGTTTCTCAGAATACCTGTAAGTGTTTGGCAGTCCTGGCCATCAAAAGTGCATCCCTTCTCTTAGTGCTGGCTCCCTGCTGAATACTACTGAAGCTCAGTGTTTCAGTCCTGATCTTTAAAGGCCAGAATGTGACTGGCCTTGGCAACCTAAGGGATGGTCCCAGTCTCCCTGATCATGACCTCTCATGACAACTGCATTCCTCTGGGGAACTGGAAATGTCAGACATCAAAGTAAAACCCATGAGCGTGTCAGACAGTATTCTCAGCAGCTGGTTTGTGACTAAGAAATTCGCTGTGACAGAGATCAGAGTGACCACAAACAAAACATAAAGCTGAGATGTTCAACCTAACTTTCCCGACATCATGATAAAAGGAAAAGCATCCAGTGACAAGATGATGAAGAGGAATATTAGGACAGATCTTCAGCTGCTATAAAGGTGTATTCTTTAGATAAAGATAAAGGAGAAGAAGATCATTAACCTATCAGTCCTTGCATGTATGTTATTGCTGCTACAGAAACTTGTGCTGGAAGATTAGTCTGTTAGAAAATGATAATTTGATGAAATTGAAGGAGTTTACTACAGGAATTTTTAAAGGTACAAGAAATAACAGAAGTAGTATACTCTGCTAGTATTAATATATTTTATTTTGACCTTATGAAACATTCTTAGTTCAAAACAGTCAAAGTGTGCACATTTTTATGATAACTCAATGTATTGTAATGGTTAAACTACATTAACTAGTGCATTATGTCAAATCAAAGTAATATAATGAAATATGACAATTTCTGCCATAATATAATATTTCCTGACATTTTTTAACATATTCTATAATTGACATCACATTCCTGAAATAAAATAAATTTGAAGTAATTTTTTAATTGTTCTATCCCAATACAAATATTTTGTTTTCCAGTCCAATTACTAATATAATTAGTTCATCAGTTGCTTACAATAAAAATAAAAATTTCACCTTTTGAAGCAGAATGGAATTTTCAAATTTTCCAACTTTTTTCACACTTCATTATAATGCTTAGATGACCAAATTCTTCAAAGATAACACAATACAATACAAAAATCAAATGGAATACACCATCTCCTTGTTTGTATCATAAATGGAATTTTCTATTTAGAATTACTTCTAGTGTCCAACCCTTCAAAGATGTTCAGCTGTTAACAAATACTTATAAAAGCAAACAAACCATGAATATATTCTGCCCACACAGGAATTTAACGGTTTTCCCTCTGTAGTTTGAAGACATATGTCTCTCAATTTTCTTCCTTTGCAACATTTAGATGATGAGGAATAACCTTATCACCCTAAGTGATTTTAGATATTCATCATTAAGTCTGTATTTATTATGCATAGAATCCATTAAGAAGGATTTGTCTCTGTGGTAAAGGCCTGGGATTTGTAGGGGTTGCAGGAACGTCAGTGCAGTCATCCTGATACTCCCTTTACAGCGTGACACAACTCTGCGTGGTAGAATTTTGTTAAGCACTGGGCATTTCAAACAAGGCCTGCAGTAGTAGGTAAGTGATGTATATAAAAGCTTTGTCTGATCCATTGTCATTTACTGCAGTGAAGTTGTTCTTAGTGCTTACCATGAATTAGGGAACACCAGAGAGAGTCACATTCATAGACTCTGGCTAATCAAAAGGCTGTTGAAGTGAATAGCTCAAAGTACATAATGAGCTAGATTTGCAATTGAAGTCAGTGTAAGCAGTTTAGAAAAGACATCAAAGGCAGGAGCTTATGAGGGTTTGAGGAAGAAATTTACCTCTTCTCTGAGACTTTTTATCACCGGTTTCACTCATAGGCAAAACAAAGGCAGTTATACTCTGCACAGTGTCATACTCCAAAGGTGTTGCATATAAGCCCATGTTTTACAAGCCCTAGTATCCTTATAGAGAGCAGAGGACATTTACAGCTTTAGTGTTATGTGACTTTATACAGCCTTAGGCAATATTTCAGGGATAACTTGTTTAAGATACGGAGCTTCTTGCAGATCCTGCTTGAGGAATAGGTTCCAAACCTCTATGCAGATAGAGAAATGCCTTTTTGGATCAGAGTATAAGAATCAGGGAAATATAAGATATGGAGAAACCTTCTGGCTCAGCAAACAGTAACCTGCTTTCATATCAACCAATTCTTTCCTTAAATATAATCTCTCCAATAATAAAAATACAATAACCACCTGCCACAGTTGCACAGCAAGAAAAGAATGAGAATTTTAAAAGCAAAATTTAAAACTTTAATAATGCTCTATAATCTGTTATATTATAAATATCTTGACATTGGTAACAAAATTAAGGTCTTAATAGCATTTTAAGAAACAACAAAGAGCCTTAAAGACAACATCTTAGATTGGTTCCAGGATGAGACTTGAAGATGCTAAAATGACAAACAAGTATTTTCCTTTACGTGTTTTGCTGATGGTAAAAAACAGATAAAAGTTTAGTAACAGAACAAAATATTTTTCTTGTACAAATTACTTCCACAGGAAGAACAGACAGGACATAAGCTAATGATTAGCCCAGCTGGTTAGAGCATGGTCCTAGTACCTCCAAGGTCATGGGTCCGATCCCCATGCAGGCCATTCACTTAAGAGTTGGGCTTAGTGATCCTTGTGAGTCCTTTCCAGCTCAGTATGTTATGTGATTCTGTAATCATGTGAAAAACCTTGTTCACCTACCTGTTTGCATCTTGAAAGCCATGAGTGTATTCAAGAAATAGTCTTCCTGTAGATAGAGGAAAGCTTTCTCATTGGCCTTGCTGGAAGCATGTCAAAAATACAGGTGATGTCTCAAAGAACTCTTAAGTGATAAAGTCTGTTCCTTTCCTATGGCCACAGCCCATATGGTAAGAATAATCTCTACCTTAAGCCACACACTTGAGGTTTTGGCTGCTTAAGGCTTTTGGATGAGGATTCAGAGGGTAAGAAAGAGACAGGGAGCAGATGCTCTGTTACATAAAAGCTTACCCAGAGCCCCAAAGTTCAGAGAGCAATGTTTGGTGCTTTGGGCTTCGTGGGACTTCTTCAGGCTCCATAGCTTCTTCTTTGCTAAGAGTTTCTTTTTGAAATACCTGGAAAACATTCGTTGTAGCTTGTTTCTTACAAAGGTGTAGTGGCATATGAGATCAATATTTATAGAAACAGAAAATAAAGGTAAGAAAAATGTGTTAGGTACTTATGCGGACAGAAGACTGGCTTCAATAACCAGAATTTTTCTGGAGGGTGCAAGGAATAGTGTTAAGACATGCATTTCCTGCTATACCGTTTCTTGCTAAAGGGTTTTGGTGTGCTGTTGTTGCTGGGACGGACTTGATAAAATGCAGGCGAAGATCCCAAATTGATAAGAGTAAAAACTTTTATTATATATCTATATATATCTTTTTCATACAGCTACTTTTATGTATTTCCGAAGTGTACGTGCAGAAACATTACTGGACCTCATTACACAGAAACAATCACCTATTGGCCACAGTTACAAAACTACTGTCTCTATGCAAACTTGTCTTCTGCTGCTCCTGAGTTCTTTCAGTCTCTGCAAGCTCTATATCTTTACGAGTACAGAGCAGTCTGGCCAAGGTCAAATTCTTCTTGCTCTGTAAAGAAATCCACAGACCTGTTCCCCACAGTGTGGTTTTTTTGGGTTTGGGTTTGTTTGAGTTTGGTGTTTTGGCTTTTGGTTTTTTTTGCTTTGGGTCTTTGGGGTTTTTTTTTGAGTGGGGCAGGGCTTGGGTTTATTTTTTGTTTTGTTTATCTAACAAACCTGGCAAAAAGGGGAAGATAATGTGAACTTAAGTACAAGAGCCCATACACCTCACAGCTTCACTCATTGCATATTCCTAACTTTGTTGCATATCTGTAAGTTTAGCTGCTTAACAGACAAAACAACTTCACAGATTTTCCTGGCATGAGGCAGTCTTTTGGTCTGAAGGTTTACTCCACAGTTAGTGTGTTCAAAGTGTTTTCTACCAATATTTAGTTCTTCTATAGCAACAATCAGTATTTGTGAATACACTTATCCAGAGAGATAATTACTAGGATCACTCGGGATGTTTTTATCAGTACAATGTATATTCCAGTTATCAAAACTAAAGTAAAAAGTATGTGCCTTACCACTCTGTTCATTGGTTTCTTATGGGAAAAGGTCTGATTTACAAAGTGCCTCAGTAATTTAAAATCTAAGACTTCTACCTAAAAGTAATCTAAAAGATCACTAATTCCCTGGCAGGAAATCTGTGATCAGTAATTTTTCTAATGACCAGCAAAGGAAAAAAATTAAAGTTCATTGTTGCAGATGACAATTCTCTCCGGGTAGTTCAGGTGGAGCTAGTGGTAGGCTCAAAGGCTATTGATAGCATCAACAGTCTCTGACACAAGTACTGAGTGAATTTCTGTGATTTTACTTCTTTTAATAAAAGAACACTCAATCTTGCATCCATAAAAAATTTTCCATGAACACATAAATCAAAAAAAAAAAAAACCAAATAACCTCCCATAGTCATAATTCTTCTTTATGGAAAAATAAAGAGGACAAAATCTAAATTATGGGAACCAGTGATTTTATTCAATTTACTATTTTAAGATACTCACAGACACCACCAGACATTAACAGCATAAGAACTAAGACCATGAAAGTCCTTCCCCCTTGATCAACTTTCACAGCTACCTCCTTTTAGTCTAACAAACTTCTGGTTTTTTGTTACTCTCTCAGACATACTTATGACTCTTTCTCTGACGCAAAACTTCATAGTATAATTAGAAATAAGAAGCAAAAAACTTTTATAGATATATTTTATATTTTTATATTTTAATATTTATATATATTAATGATTACAGAATTATTATTAATACATTATATCAGAGAAAGGGAAGATATGCAGAAAGGGACACAAGAGTGAAATTTAATAATTTAAGAATGAAAAATAAAGTACACTTAAAAATCTGTAGGATACAGATTTTAGATATTTTAGTATTTATTTGTGTGCTAAATATCCAGAAATACCTTGGTACCTCTGCAGCAACCTAGCACTTATTTCAAACCCTAATCCATGCTATGGTTTTTAAGCTTTGTTTTCTTACTGTGTATTCTGATGTGCTTTCAGGATTCCTGCTTCTTGCTCACAAGAACAAAATGGTGATTTTTTTTTTCAAAAAGCTGTGGTGGTGTTATCATCCCATGAAGATGAAACCATATGGTTTTGTTGTTCTCTGTCTTTTTAAAGTCGGGGTTAAAATTATCCTTTTGGGCAAGAAGATTCTTGGCTCCCAAGCAAGGAAAATGTTCCCTAACATGAGGCATAGCAGGCAGGCAGGTGAAGCAGGATAAGCCACAGCACGCAGACTTCTGAAATTGAAGAAATTCTGAAGAGACTGCAGTGAGGAGGGTATATTTCCTATGATGAAATCCTCAGATGGTGAGGGTCAGGCCAGGGAAGCCAGGTCAGCAGGGAGCCACCGCTGCAGGAGCCACAGGCAGGACGGAGCATGTGCTGCCCATTGCACTATGGTGGGGCAGGCGGGGAGCAGCTGGGGAGGGGCAGGGACAGGCTGAGACCAGCCCAGGCCCATGGCTGTGGGGCAAGCAGGACCAGCAGCAGGGTCAGGTCAGGGGAAGAGTGTCAGATGGAAGTGTCTCCACTGGGTGGAGGTCAGCCTCAGCCATGGCCACCTCATGGTGCCTGGGAGTGTCCAGGAGTCACAGCTGGTAAGAGGCCACCCTCAGCAGCACCAGCTCTGAGTTGGGTGTGATTCCCGGCAGCCAAAACTCTTTCTCATGAGATAAGAGAGGTCTCCTGGTGTGCCCTGCATTGGCAGTACAAGCAGGAATAAAGCTATACTTTCATTTTCCCAGTAGCTAAGTACCACTAAATCTGGTATGCTCCTCAGCACCCACCACTGCAGTGTCTGAGAAACTGCACATCTCAGCCAAGAACAGTAATGGAAATTCACAGGCCATACAACTGTGTTGCGGAAATGAGGAAAAGAGATGGGCTGAAAGAGGGTGAGAGACAGTTCAAGGGTATCACTGTACTCAACTAGCAGGTCAGGTTGAGGCAGAGGAGTCCCTTACGTAAAAAACTCAAAGCATAAAATGTTTCCTTTCAGTGATAAAAGGCATTTGAACGAGTTGCTTGGGGACACTGAGTGGGACAATTTGGGAAAGGGTAACTGTGTTGAAATGAATTCTAATCACTGTGCTTTACACTGTAAGGTCATAGAAGTCAATGGCATAGCTTGGAACGGGACTGCAGTTCTGACCACAGAAATAATTTCAACATGAAGCTTGCTAAGCTTCGAAGAGTGCCTACATAATATCAAATTAATATCAAATGTCGAATTGATATGTACAATATCAAATGGTAACTATGGGCACAGTAACACTTGCCCATTCTAGACTTACATTTTTTACTTTTTCCTTTGGAGAATACTGGCTGCAAAAATAAACAAACAGCAGAAGCTAACAGATTTATATACATCTGGAAATGGTTGCATAGCAACAATTTCAGAGCTATCTTTCTCCTTCTTGGAAATTTATTACTGTCAGAGTGACTAGTGGGATTAATTACCTGTTTTGCTACTTTTTGTCTCTCATGTACTTTGGAATTCATACCTGGAAAAAAATGGGATTTTTTAAAAAATATTTTCAATTTCTCCCAAAAAAAAAACCCTTTTATCACACTAATTACAAAGTAAAAACACATATGAGATGAAGAAGCTACAGCCATCACTCTTTGTTGATGATTATATAGCCAAATGGAACACAAAAGGTTTATCTCCAGTCTCTGCCATAAACTTGAGTATGAATTTTCCAAATTGGAGGTAATAAATTCAATGGACTACTGAGTAAGGAAAATTACGGATATAATTTCCCACAAATTATGTGTATGCTACTCATTATTGATTACATTATTCTACTATTGTATTTCTGAGTAATATAGAACAGATATCTCTCACTAAGATTTTCAGCTGAGAAAGCAACCTATCAAAACTGGGAAAGGGATTCCATTAATAACTTCAGTTTCAACAACCTTACAGTTTTTGTAGAAAAATAAAATAATAGGTCATTGAAAATTCTTGTCTACTTACTACTGAAGATTCATTTCCAAACTATAAGTGATGTTAAACTTCAGTAAACAGACTTTGTATGTGCTAGCTTGGAAAATAAAGAATTTGTTTCTTGATTTCTGGACCAGAGCATTGAACAAGATATGGACCCATATAGCATTTCATCTCTATTGAAATAATTTTATTCAGTAAGAGTTGTAATTTGTTGATGGTTAAAAAACAGAGCTTCACATAGAGAAGTTTGGGACTATCCCATGAAAGTAAAATATTCCTGATGCAAAGAATCCAGAGGTATTGTTAGTCTCCTGCTACTGTATTTTATGTTTTCTATTGTGAGTTGCTAAGGTATGAAAGACAAACCAACCTCTATGATTTACTTGGACTATTCCTTCCTACTTTCATAAGATCAACAACATCATCTATCAATGGCCTGTCAGATCAGCTACTTGATCCTTTGGTTAGTCAAAAGTATATAATTTCTCTGAATATTCCTGCTTTTGTCATTTTTCCAACAAAGCTCTAGGACAGAGGTTTGTCTTAACAAGCTTTTCAATATTATTTCTTAGCCAAGTGTTATCTCGCTTCTGACGCAGTTCAATAAATCTTCTGGAATATTATTTTCACCTTAAAAAGCTCTTTCTGAAGTAGCTCCACAGTTCCTTGTTAAATTGTTTCCAGCTAAATACAACTGTGCTCTGAATACAGCTGTACTGCATATTCCTAACTGTATAGAAGGTAGATGAGAACCACAAATTCAGTAGATATTTTCAAACACATCTTTCAAGAAGAGGAAAAGCCTAAATAATTAAAAATTACTACATGTATCCGAACAGGGTAGTTCTTGTAAAGTGGTCAAAGATATAACAAGCTCTATTCATTTTCAAAAGGTAACCTAATGAAATTCTTAGCCCCAGGTATCTTTAAAATTGTGTTGAAAGAATACTGACAACTTAAAAACCTCATTAGATTTACGAGTTCTAAGTCAGTTCGCATACAACAGATTTTGCTACCACTTACATCTGTCTATTTTTCTATTCTTGCAGATATGCAAGGTTTTACAAGTTAAGTAAATTGTATTTTCTCTTTACAAAAACACTGGTGTACTGAGATGAGCAATGTTGAATTTAAAAGCAATATGTTACATTTCTAGATTTCAGAATATGGCAATCTTTCTGATGCATGTC
Organism: Campylorhamphus procurvoides; assembly: GCA_013396655.1. Classification (NCBI taxonomy): domain Eukaryota; kingdom Metazoa; phylum Chordata; class Aves; order Passeriformes; family Dendrocolaptidae; genus Campylorhamphus; species Campylorhamphus procurvoides. The sequence continues at coordinate 1,672,130 of WBMV01006539.1, read as the reverse complement.
AGTGCTCAGGTTTTGGCAGTTTTCCTCACACCAGACTTGCAGAAGAAGGTTATTTCCATCACCTGCACATTCTGTTAAAAAACCTTACAAGCACTCCATACTGTCACAACAAGCCAGAACCCTGTTAAACAAAACAACAAAAAAAATCAAGCAGTTAGTGGACAAACTGTAAAAGGGTTCATAAACCTTCAGTCTTTCAAATATTATAAGGTTAAGCATGGGGGGGAAAACCCCAAAACAACTATTTGCAGGATGACAGTCTAAACTACTCTTCAAACAAGAGATTTGAGCATTCACATTGTATTGTTCCTTTGTATCAGATTGGCCTGTGAAATGCTGAGAATGCTGAAAAATATGTGAACCAAAAGACAGTGTGGGATAAGCAATATGACACTGTGGGATGTGAATAATGGAATATTATTTCATGCCTGGCATGTAGTTAAAGACAAGTGCCATTGGTGCAATGAGGTATGAAATAATACTTCATAATTCACACACATGAGTGTCTCACTGCAGTTATGATTTTGTTGTAAAGTGTGTCTTTAAAAAAAGAGTTTGCATATATTAAGAATGGGGTTCATAAATTATAACCTGTCTTTTTGTGATCATTAGATCACTAAATTTCTGTCTACTTTTAATGACATTTAGGCATGTCTTATTAAAATACTGCATAGACAGTTATGACTTCTAAACCTCTTTAAAAAACATTGTAAAATATCTGTCCCTTTCAATGGCCATTTCCACTGTCTTAGTGTTCCTTTTTTTGTTTGTTTTTTTTAATAATCCCTGGTCGCTTCATTTTTAATCAGTTCAAGGCATTTTCATCCTTGTAAATTAATTACCTTTGTCTAAGCAGGGATATTGAGACAGATGATGTCTCCATCTTTCTACAACTGCATGTATGTAAACGTGTGGGTCAGTTTTGAGGTGCCCAGTTAGCCTAAGTCACTGAAGTCAGCCTTCATTACTGACTTTTATCATCTTTATCCACACCAAGCTGACCACTATTTGCTTCATATTTCTTGAGCTTGACTCTGAGTTCTGTCTAAAGTTTGCTTGCTAAGCTTTCCAGGTATTAATCTACAAAGCACTTCTCTGGACATACTCTGTATGTCCCCCTCCTAGATTTGTGTCTGCTTATAGGCAGTAGAAATAAAAAGTGAGGCACAAATCTGTGCTAACCAATTTCTTGTGCTTGAAGAATAGTTTGTATCTCTGTAAACTCCAGCCACTCTGGAGGCAAGGTTAGGGAGTGAGAAACCAGGCTTATATGCAAAAGTTCAGCAAAGCCTGCAGGCTCTGAGAAAACTGTCACTGGAGATTGTAGTCAAAGATTTAGAAGTTACTTTTGAAGACAAGCCTTATACAAAACATGGCCTGTATAGCATCCCGAGGGGTTTCTTGCAGGGCTCACATTTTGCAGACGGCCCCAAGAGCATTTTTTAGGAATATGGGTGCAGGCACAATGGATGAAGAAAAGACAGCAAATTACCTGGAAAGACATCTGCCTCAAATGGTCATGTTCAAGTGAAAGGATGACAATCAATGAATTAAGCAGTTACCAGGGGATTACTAAGTGTGGGATTGTGTGGGTGTGAGCTGGGGAGAGATATAACATTGGTGGATTAGCTGTAGAAAGGTATTCAAAAATTTGTGTGTGTCTAGTACTGTACTTTATTTGTGCTTCTTTGGTTGATCCTGAATATTTGTTTCTGACTCTCACATAATTGTATCACTAATAAATTAAATGGCTTTAATCCTCATTTTATATGCCTACGTGAATTTAACAGTTTTCCCCTGCTACATGATATGTAGTGTTCATCCAGCCTGAATTCTGCCCAACTTGCCTGATGGCCATGTGATCTACATCAACTAACCAGAGGCAAACAGAGTCTGCTTAAGTACTGCATCTCAGCCCGTGAGGATTAAAGGAAAAGGAAATAATACATGCTAGAGGACTATCTGTGAGGAAAGGGGTACTGGAGGGGAATGAGAGGGCAGAAGGAAAGTAGCATCTATGTACCTAGGAAGAATTACAGGGTGGAGGAAGAAGAAATGAATGAAAGGTTGTAATGGGAAGGGAAAACAATAGTGCTATGATAATAATTATAAAATAGAAAATTTAAAAAAGGGGATAAAAAAGGAGTTCTAATAATCTGTCACTATTAATGGCTCATCTATTCCTTGAACTAGGCTTTTGAAGTATAGTTGTGGATCTGAGAAAACCAATATATTCAGTCTTTACTAAGACTGTGCAGATTCAGCCCAAAAGTCCTATTCCTAGGGACAGCTGCACATTTGTTTCTTTTCTGCTCTTTGAAGGATTTCATAGAAGAGGATCAGTCTGTGTTCAGAGAAACTCCAATCCTACTGATCCAGAGTGTATCACTATGACATTTGGTGTTACAAATTGGTATTGATTTCCTTGATCACTATTGTCAAGTGTGAAAATACATGGATACTTGATGCTTTTCACCAGTGATGAAGCACTGCTAATGACTACAGTTTTCCTATTTGTGTCACCCCATAGACAAAATGCATCAGGGTAATTATAAATAATTCATTCTTGGTAGTTTCAACTGTGTAAAATTATACTAAAACAGAACACACATTCCAAATTAATGTCAATTGACTTCATGAGGATGTGTGTCTTGTTAGATTAAGCCCAGCTTTGTACATAAAAGGGGATTGCCTTTGGGATATTTAATTAGGTTGAATATACCTTGAATTACAATAAAAATTTAAACAGAATGAAATCATTCAATTCTATTTCTAGCCTTCCATTAGGATTCCATTCTAATCTATGAGGTCTACATTGAAATGCTCTAGGGTTTGGGACTTGTGGATACAGCTTCACTAAATTATCCTTAGAATTATGTGTTTGAATTTATAGAATACACATCTTGCTAGAAAAAGTTCTTTCTGAAACAATGTCTTTATAGGCCTTAGAAGGACTCATGAGGACCATTCAGCTGCTTAGTGACAAACATTACTTAGAATATTTCTTTACAGCTAGAAATTTATGCACAAACTTGAACCAGAGTGACAAGAGAGACCCTTGGGATATTCTTTGGAATACATTTTAATAGCACCGTTACATCGAGCTTTGAATTTAGAACAACATAATATCAGAATGATCACTAAACAAGGCATTTTTCATGCATGCAACATAGCAAATCCCTTTCAGATTTTATCATGAAAACCAAATTTATGGATCTAAAAACTTTGGTAAATATTACATTCCTGCATAAATTACATTTTCTTGTATTATTTCTATTACAAAGGGAAAATAAAGAAGATCTGCTTTGAATAAAAGTGATAGAGTATAAATGAGGTAAAGTTACACTTAGGCTAAAGCTCTTTTGATTACCCAGAAATAAATGATGAAATATTTCACTTAATGCACAATAGATATGTCAGGCCTCTGGTGCTTCGTTCTCCCAAGCAGACAGGGTGAATTTGTATTAGTCAGGGGATTTTATTCATTCACCTTATTTTAAATGCATAGGTCTGGAAAAACAGTATCTACAAGTCTTGTGAGGAGCTTTTGTCTGCCTCCTCATTCTTTAATTCTCATACATTTTAAATGAGAGCAGAGATGCTCCTATGTAAATTTCGTTTAATTACATTGCAGTCTTTGGAATCTAATTGGTCAAATTCAGTTTGCCCAAGGAATTGATGGCCATTGCCAAAAGGCTTGAATACAATGATAGCATTTACTTATTTGAATTGTGAAGCTGCTGTTAGTGCCTCAATTCTGCACTAGTGAGGATTTTTTTTTCTAAAGCATACACATACACACACACACACACATATGTATATGCACACATGCAACTCTCCCCGAACACTACAATTTTCACTCATACAAATGTATATTTATTATATTTATTAACAAGGGAAACTAAGTCTGTGTAATTAGAAGGTATTTTGAATAGAAATCCACTTATGTATTTGACATGTCTAATAATATTTAATTGTGTGGAAATCAGCATTTACATAAGAACCTATGAATAAAACTGTGACTATCATGATAATTCTGTGGTATTATCTCAGGTAAGTATGAACAATAAGAAAGTGGCCCTTGTTTTCTTTTTCAATTTTCACTTCAGTGAGATTTTTTTCAATGCAAAACTTATGGTAAGAGAAGTAAACCTGTTTCAGACATTCAGGTAGTATTCTTTGCAGTTTGATCCAATGTTTGAAGCAATTAAAATAAAGCACGAATTTTGTTAATTACAGTGTGCAGTGTATACAGTTAGCTAATGGGTAAATGCTTCACTGCACATCAAAGCAGTATTCATTTTCAAACAAAAAGTAGGGTAGTCTTACAGATGTACAAGCATTCTAATTACAGTTAATCAATTTGTCCAAAGTCTTATTCACTTTTAATGTCCACATTCTTACTCACTCACCATATATAATGCAACATGATTAAGAGTTGGATTTTGAATCCTAGTATTTGTCCAAGTAAATAAACATGTCTATCAACATATTTTAATGAAGGGTGTGACTAGACTTTACATAAACTTAGCAAGAGTGTATTAAACATTGATCACCTAGTGTGATGGAGAAGATCATGTGCTCATTTGATCTATTATTAGATTAGTTCTTTATTTTGGGATTAATGTTTTTGAGCACTTGAATACAAATTTTGCTGTAACTAAGCCACATGAAACATTAGTTTTAAATGGAAGGCCAGGCAGCAATATTCTATTGTAAGAGTCCTAAGCTATACAAATGTTTCTTTTCTGTAACATTTTCACATCTGTATATTTTGTATGCAACCTCAAAAACATACAATATTATGAATAAAAAATGCAACAAAGTATTTTGGGACATGATTAAAGGATCCCATACTTAAGAATCAGGACTAGATCAGTGACAAGACCTTGCAAAGTGCACTGAACGTTTGACAGAAGTCTACTGTCACCATGATCATGAAATATACATTAAAAGTTATCTTCAAATAAACTGCCATGAGACTGAGTCTAGGGATGTTCAGTCCTATCTGACCAAGTTCTTAACTCCAAGTACGTGCTGCTGCTCCCTTTCTGCAAAGCCAGGACATTTGCTGATAAAATCATCCCAGTGTCAGGAGCCTCTATCCAAACCCAAATCTGAAAATCTCTCCCCCCATCCCTTCCCCTGTATTTTAGAGAGCACAAACTGCTGCTTTCCTGACCTTGAGTGAACTGCCATACTGCACAACTGAGCTGAGTGACACTGGAAGGACAGCCCACTCTTGACCTTAGAGTACTGGAACAAATACGAATTGTTCTTGTAAGAAGTAGCTCGATAGCTCTGAAATACTTTCTGCAAGCTTTGAAATATTGTCTACTTTAGACAGGCTTTCCAAATAGTTCACATGATCATACCACATGATTGCATATTCATGTCCTGAGCTACTGCTTTCCTAATAACTTTCACATTTATTACTCAAATCTAACCAATGGGATAGAGGTTTCAGGGATGTTAACCCCTTACAAATGAATGAATGCAAAAACCATTTACTGCTGTGCTTAATGAGGAAAAATGTTAGTAATCTCACACAGGCCTATGAGACTCCACAGAGAGGGAGTTTTCAGTGGTTTCCACTTTTCTCAGTTCTTCTCACAGAGTTATTTTTGTTTACTACTTGGGGAGGAAATAAAAAAAGACCAAAATAAACAGCTCAAGGCTTAAAACTTTTTTCTATATAGTATTGTAGCTTCAGATTTAAAGCATCTAATTGGACACCTTCTAAAAGAATGTATTAAACCAGCACTTCAGGAGCCAAAGTGCTTTACCATCTTTTATACCTTCCTGACAGTGGCCTTAAAGAATGAGAATCAATGGACTCAGGGAACTAATGGACCTGCCAGTTCTCTGAACACCTCTAAGAACCATGATCTAGACAAGTGACCAAAGATAATGAAAGGAGTGAAAAACAAAGGCACCAGAGAGAGGAGACTAAAGTCCTTTCTGAAGTATTTCAACATTTTTTCCTTTCTCCTTTTCTACTGTGTTGTTTTTATTCCTTTGTCTCTTGACTATTTGTTGTAATTTAGTTCAAATTACTAAACTATTTACCACAATTACCAGAGATTCCTATAAATAAATTGTAAAAGGATCACTTCTTTTTGTTTACCAAGCTCTTGCACTGAATAAATGAGCCAGATTTTTAAGATGAATGCACTGTAATTACAGTATTTGTGCAGCTAAGGCCCATGCAGATACCCACTGAATCTCCTTCAGTGGGATGGGGGAAAGAATACGAAGGGTAAAAGTGTGAAAACTCATGAGCTGAGATAAAGACAGTTTAATAGGTAAAGGAAAAGCCACACACAGAAGCAAAGCAAAACAAGGAATTCATTCACCCCTTCCCATGGGCAGGCAGGTGTTCAGGCGTGCCCTGGAAAACAGGGATCCATCACGCCTAACATGGTTACTTGGGAAGATAAATGCCATCACTCCAAACGTCCTCCCTTTCCATGATCTTCCCCCACCTTTCAAAGCTGAGCATGACACCATATGGTCTGGAATATCCTTTAGGTCAATTGGTCTCAGCTGTCCTGGCTGTGTCCCCTCCCAGCTTCTTGTGCACTCCCAGCCTCCTCAATGGCATGAGGAACAGAAAAGATCTTCACACTGTGTTAGTAATGTTCAGCAATATTTAAAACATCAATGTCTTATCAACAGTGTTTTGGTCACAAATCCAAAACATCACCATGCAAACAACTATGAAGAAATCCTTGAAAATTTTTAAAGACAAAATGAAGTATAGGCTTTCTGAAGTTTAGGTTGTAATGTAATTTTATCTACAGAAACAGAAAAGTGTAATTGTGTTCTCATTCTCTGTTCAGAGTAGTTGATTGGAAGATCGAAATAATGCTTGCCTTATAATTAACAATGAAACTATGAGAAGGAAGCTTTTTCAAGCAAATATGTAACTTCTGCATTTTCTTGGATAGAATAAACTTTTAATCTAGTAATGGAATTTCTGTCATTGTCATGTCTTTATTATTTGTCCTAAGGAATGCTTTAGCTATGGACTCACACCGTCTTCTCTGAAAGCCATTCTGTAGTGTACACTGTACTTTGGAGAAAAAAAAAATGGTCTTTTCTGCACTCCAGCAAGTTGCTGATAAAATAAAGAAACTCAAACCACAAAAAGAGTACTTCTATCTCAGGAAAAATAAATCAGCAAAGTGAGAAAAATCCTGTCAAGATACAGAAATATACTTTTCTATTTTCTTTTTTTTCCACTAAATAACCTGTCTCTATAAATCTTTGCCTCTGATTTTCATTCTGATCTCCACTGTAATTATCCAATCATTAGTAGTGAAGTACAGATAAAACATTTTCTTAATTGGATTTAGATTTTGATCGCCTAGCATTAGATTTCAGTTTTTTAATATTTTCTTAAATACCACAATACAAAGAGATCAGTGTTATTTCTACACTGATACTCTGGACATTTTAGAACTTTTGAGAAAAAAAGCAAACACTTCTCATCTGTTTCAAAAAGTGATTTAGTCTGAGCTAGGTGCAAGCAAAACCTTATTTCATTTAGATAACCCAATACAGATCATGACTGTATAAAATACAATTTCAGGGAAGGAAACATTATCTTCAAAAAAGCAAATGTTGTGCACTTTTTGCTTTGGTTTGCTTTCCTTTTGAATTTCTCAAGCTTCTTTGTAATGATGCCAGGCTAATTGGACACTATGCTTCCTTGTATCATTCAAACTCTGTCCGTGCTATAATTCCAGTGTACAGTCTGTACTGCTGGACAGAGCCAAGCACCACATTCTGCTCATCTGTGAATGTCTTGGCATTTCTACCTGACCTTTTTGACTTAAGTATAATAGAATTAAATTAAATATAAAGAGAAGATTATACTATCAGGATATTCTTAGTGATAGCTGATTTATACCATGGAATTTCATTCATTGTAGGGTAGAAGACAAACAGAGAGCAATAGTAAAGAAGTAGGAAAATGGAAAATTAGTAAATGCGTATGGAGCACATGTAAGTCAAAGCAAGAAATTGACATACTTTTATCCTCCCTAGAAAGGATCTGTGGCAAAAAAAGGACTAGCAGAAATGGAGATATGGTATGAAACAGACTTGTCACACTAAACATAAATACCAAATAGAAATTTTCCACATAGGAGCTTAGAAATAAGGAAAGAAAGTCTAATTAGAGTACTGGCAAATAGAGGAGTGGCAGCAGAAAGGATGTATTAAAATAAAATGAGAAAACTGAAAACAATGAACTAAATAAAAAGAAATACATAAATGGAGCAAATCAGAATTCAACAAGCAAAGGCCAAGGACAAAAGGCTGACTGGGAGATAGAAGTGAAATTACAAAGAAAATAATAGACAAATATAAGCTGGTAAGAATATGCTTTGTAGGACAACTAAAGAAAAACAATAGATCTTAAGAAAAAGACCAAGAACTATGGCAAAGAAGAAAATACTTTTTTTACCAAAGTGAAGAGATGCTAAATATTCCATGTGTTCCTCAGCTGCTCTAATAACAACAATATTCAGTGTAAAAGTAGGAGACAATTAGAGCTAAACATCCAAACAACTTTGAAATAAAAGGTGATGCACACGAATAGCCATCTGAGGGATGTAGCTCTTGGCAATTTCCTCCTCTGTCAGGTGTTGATTCAACAGTAGTGAAGAAAAGAAAAGGGGAAATAAGTTCTAGTCATAGATAGAAAGGTATTCTTATTACTCTTCAAATATGTGATTCACAATTTGTAAAACTCTAGGGGAACTGAAATTTTTTCCCCTTCACTTGGGTTATAGTAATGTATTCAATGTATAGGGCATCTGTCAGACAAAGTCCTTTCATCTTCAGGGAAATCTAAGAATGTAGTAGTTACCCTACAGGCAGAAGGACGAGAGTAGACCAATGCTGTACCAATTATACCATTTCTCAGAGGGATCCATTACAAGCATTCAAACTCCTTCAATTCTACTTCATAAAGGCAGTCTGTGTCAAAAGCTGAAAGCCACTGGTTGAATTCTAAGCTGCAGATCTCCATTCTCAAGGATTTGTAGGAGTGGAATATGGCTGATGCCTCCCATAGTGATGAAGAATCTTCTTTGAAATGTTAACAATTATTCTGTATGTCCCACATTTCTCTATTTGTGCACAATTCACATGCAGCTAATGATAGATAAAATATGCAGGGACAAAGAGCTATAGTCATGTTTTTCACTTTTTTTTTCTTAAGAAAAGAACAAAGCAAATGAAAATGTTATTATACTTTACTTTGAATTTAAATTGTTTTATTTTTTCCACTTCTTGGGCTGTGCTCATTAATAATTATGACTATCTGTTAAAAATCAAGTCTTTATAATCTTCCACATATCTCTGTTGTTCAACTGTTGAAGTACCATTGGGAACCTTAGGTGGGATACTAATTTGTCCTTGAGGCAAGGAAGAATGCACTCTGAAGTACGTAGCAAGATCTGTGTCCTGTCCTTACACAGCTAGGGAAGAGGGAGAGAGGTCACATTATAGCAGAATAATTTAGGCTGGAGGGGACATCTGGAGGTCATCTCATCCATTCCCTACACAAAGCAGGAACAGCTTCAAAGGTCAATTTGGTTTCTAAGGGCTTTGTCAAGTCACTCTCTGGATTTACCTAAAGATGGAGACTCCACAGCTTTGGGCAGCATCTTCACAGCTTAACCATTCTCTTTGTGAATATATTTTTTTCTTCCTTCAGTTTGATTTTGTCTTGTTACAGCTTGCACCCACTGTGTCTTGTCCTATTAATGTACACCTTTGAGCCAAGGCTGACTCCATATCTATACCCTACCCTTTAAGAGATAAAGACAGCAGTCAGGTCTTCCTTTAGGCTTGTCTTTTTCAATCTGAAAAGAATCAGTCCTCTCAGACTCTCTTTGTGTATCATATGTTTACCTAAGTACCTTGGTAACCCTCCCTTGGAGTGGGTCCAGTGCTGATCTTGTCTAGAGGAGCTCAGAACTGGACACAGAGCTCTCCTGTGGTCTCACCAGTGCTGAATAAATAGGCAGTCGTTCTGGATAAGATCTGACTAACTGCCTCACTGACATACTAACTGTCCATCGGAGTGGATATATACTTTTTCCCCCCAGAAAGTTGCAAAAAACAATTTTTTGTTTTTTCTCATAAAAGAAAATAATTCTTTTGAGAATTATTTTATGAGAAAATAATTTTTATGAGAAAATAATTTTCTTATTTTCTCATAAAAGAAAATAATGCTATGGCAATTTTGCATTATCAAAGAACAAAATCAAGGAGGACCTTCCTCAACATTTAGGCCTAGGACCATAAAACAGGAAAAGGCATCATCCTTGACTAAGACCAGATCAGCTCTTCTATGGTTCATGGTCAATTGTTCTAAGTGTTCTAAGTGAGACATTTAAGGAACATTCATTTACTGGGGAATTCCAAAGATCAAAAAAATGTCACACATTTAGGAAAGCCCATAATTTTTCTATAGAAAACAGGTGTTTTAATAAAATACCATAACTTCCTCTAGTATTATTATAAAGATCATACCAGGATATATTGTGTTGTTCTGCTAAAGCTTGGTTCCTGAATTTGGGGTTCATATGAAAAAATATGGAAAGCTTGCAAGACCTAAAAAAGGGGAGAGCAAGATACTAAGTGCAGAAGATACCATCTCATACTCCTGAAGATACCATCTCATGCCAACCCAAGTTCACCAAAGAGCCCTGAAATTATGTTCCCTTACCAACTGCTACCACTGACCCTTAAGTAGGTGCCTTTGTTCAAACTAGAACCTGTCCTCACCCGCTGTCAAACCGTGCTGCCGCCTGGAGCCTGTCAATATAGCAGATGTTCATAGAAATCAGAAACATTCCCCTCTCTCCACCAAATTTAGCTTCTGCTCTTTGTGGCATCTACCCATCTTTTGCCTTACCAAGAGAGAGATGCCTTCATCAGTATATTTCTTCACTAATTAAAAGTCTAGATTAATGCCAAGTAATAAAACTATTTACCAGGAAAAGCTGCAGGGAACACTTCATTTTTTATGTTCTGTTTGTATTTAGTGCCAGAAAGTAAGGGGACTTGTAAGAGAGAAGAGAAATCAATGAGCACCTGAGGCACCACTCTAAATTGGATGCAAATTGATAGAATAAGACTTAAGAGGATGCAGTCATGCAAATATTTAAACAGAACAACCACCTTAATCTATAAGGCACTCTATTCTCAGGTGCTATTGTTCTTACCTCTAGATCCCAGCTCTATACACATTGTTAAGTCTGAGCAACAGAAAAAAATTAAAATCTGCTCCTTTGTTACAGACAGAGGATATTGACTAAAGTTGCCTGAAAGAAAAATAGTTTTATTACACCACACTGAGGAGGAGAGTTTATTTTCCATATTTTTTTAACCAGCCACTGTTTAAAATTATGCTTGGGATGGTTTGTTTACTTCTCTTCTCCATCCAAAAAAAAAAAAACTCCATAGAGGTTTACTTGTCAAAAAAACAGTTTTTGCTAAACAATTGATAACAATCACAATTAAATTTAACCTGCAATTTGAAGTAACTCAAATTATGCCCCAAAGCTCTGTGGCATATTCACTGCTGCTCCATCAAGTCTCACTCCTCATCAAACCTTGAAGTTTTGCATTCCCCTTGGGCTGCATTTTCTTTTCTATCTTTTAATGCTATAAACACTTCCAACAGTACAAAAGTAAATAATTTGTTCATTAATAAGGTTCCCCTGAATATCAACTTGGTTTGTTTATTTCTGTTGTAACTTGCCAAAGCAGGATTTTATTGTCTTTGTTATAATGTATTTACCTTGCAAACATTCAAAAACACTTTTGTTATTCCATTTTCTTGTCTCATTCTTACATGGTGGTACTTCTTGTTGAATAATATGAAAGCAATTTCCATAATGAAAACATAAAGACAAATTATGTATAATTTGTTAAACATATGCAATATGGCAGCATCCTGCTGACACCACTGCACAGATGTGGAAGCAATTTAATTATCAAGATGTTGTTCTCTCTGGAAAATACTGAGAGCTGCTGAGAAGCAAGACATTCACAACACTTGATCTAAGCTCTTTCCTTTCTGTTTCACCTTCATAAACATCACATGCATTTTAATTAATGAACATGAGACACAACCCAAACAAGCTTACTCAAATTCTTCTACTATGACTGTGTTCAATCATGGTGCCAAATTTGTGTAATTAAAATTTTAATGATCTCCAGAAACATTATAGGAAAAAGAAAATCTCAGCTTCCATTCACTAGTTATAATCTCATCAAAAATTTACTTCCAAATCATGTTATAATCTCAATGGAAACATTTCTTTTCATTAAAGAGCACAGATCAAGTCCAGAAACAATATTTCTGTCCAAGTGAAAACACACTTGTACATTGATGAAGCTGGACCTCAGAGATCAGATCCTAAAAATGAAATCATAAATCACACACTACTTTTGGCTTGTAATTTATTCAAGTGTTCTGAAAAGCAGGAAGGAAGGGGTGCAGAGTACACCTACAGATTATTTTAATTCAAAAATGTTTGTAATCTAATACTTTTGAGTATAAAAAATCACAGAATCATTTAGGTTGGAAGAAACCTTCAAGATCAATAAGTCCAACCTCCTACTGAACATTACCTTGTCAGCTAGACCAGAGCACTAAGGCCCAGTCGTTTCTTGAACACCTCCAGAGATGGTGACTTGACTCCACCAGCTCTTTGGGAAGTCCAATCCAATCCTTAACAACCCTTTCCACTAAGAATTTTTCTGAACCTCCCCAGGTTGAGGCCATTTCCTCTCATCCTGTTACCTGGAAGAACAGCCCGTCCGTCACCTGGCTACAACCTCCTTTCAGAAAGTTGTAGAGAGTGAAAAGGTCTCCCCTTAACCTCTTTTACTCCAGACTAAACAACCCCAGCTCCCTCAGTAACTCTTCATTAGACTTGTGCTTCAGATCCTTCACCAGCTCCATTGCCCTTCTCTGGATTTGCTCTAGCAGCAAAATCTTTCTTGTAGTGAGGGACCCAGAACTCCACACAGGATTTGAGGTGCAGCCTCACCAGTGCTGAATACAGAGTGGCAATCACTTCTATGGTCCTGCTGGCCACACTATTTCTGATACAAGCCAGGATGTCATTGACCTTCTTGGCCACCTGGGCACACTGCTGGCTCATGTTCAGCCTGCTGTCAACTAGCACCTCAGGTCAAATTCCACTGGACCTCTTTTTGGACAGTTTTCCCCAAGCCTGTAGTGCTGCACAAGGTTGTTGTGACAGAAATGCAGGACCTGGAACTTGGCCTTGTTGAGGCTCATACCATTGGCCTCAGTATTTCATAAAATGAAATAGAAGAAAATTATGTCTTCTAATAGTACAGCAAGTATATTTTTAGGAAAAAGACGGTATTCCTAGTTATATTATCAGATGCAACACTAGCTTTTTGTGGAAAGTTGATTTACATGAGATTATCAATCCAGTTTAAAATGGATTGTGTATTACTGCTGTCCTCAATGTTCTAGAGCCAGTGACACAATCTCCAACTCAAGAACAAGCAGTGGTAAGGTACTAGGTAGTGATTCAGTACAACCTTAAGCCAAACTCCCATTGCTAGGACTGTGAAACTTCACTGCAAGTTAAAACTGGTTTTTTACAAGGAGACAAATTGGGGCACTATGAATGCCAGATCAGGAAAAGGAGAAGATCACCTTTTACATTTTGCAGCTCAGGTTTGATTAGGTCCTATGGTAACTACAATTCAGAGGAAGATGCCACCACTCTCTTTCCTCAGTTCCAGTGCAGTGTGTCCATTGTAAATGCAAACAGAAAAGTGAGAAAGGCATTCCTGTGGAAGAGACTTGTAATAGCTCAGTTCTACAGATTTGTGTACATTAGCTGAAGTGTTATAGGGCCAGACCTTCAGCTGGCCTTTCAGCTCCATTAAATTTCAATAGCACTGTAACAAATTACATGAGCTCATGATGTGCCCCATGATGTTTAATATCTGACAACTGGAGAAAAGTGGATTAAAGGAGCATCAAAGCATACAGGCTCCTAACTCTCTATATAGATCAGTGTGAGTTTAAGCTTAGATTTCTTTGTGGGTTTCATCTTTCACTTATTATTTATTTCAAGCATCATATTCAAAGACAGTGAAAATTTGCTTAGCTGAGATTGGGAGTCAGTATGATTATCCAGTTATACCGTAGCACAATATATTAAATATGTTTCTGCTTGGGTTTTTTTAATAAAAGAATTCTGCATTTGTTTAAAACTGAAAATACTTTCTGTGTTTTAGTTTGTCATATTGTATGTAAAACATTTAACATGTTTATACTGTACTTGCAATGAGGATTGTATGTATAAAACTTCAATTATCAATTGCATAAACTTTCAGTAATAACCACTTTTTGACAATACAGTACTCATTCTTGTATTCTTGTAGTTTAGATATCAGAGTTGAACTGCAAACTTTCACATATATGAGGCACTAACACACAGATTTACCAAAAAAAAATAAAAAAAAGAAACAAAAAAAAACCCCAGAAAATTACACAGTGGAGGAAAATAGTTACATGGGAAACAATCAATTTGCTCCATTTGAATAATGTTTGTCATTTCAAATAACTTTTCCCTTCAGAATTGCAAAAGCTATATTTGGCAATGGTAAATATATCCTGATTACAGACTGAAGCACTGTATACCTTTACCTAAGATTTCTTCCTGCTACAATATTTCAATTAAAAAAATAAGCACAAGCCAACAAACAAAACAAAACCCAAAAGCTAAAACTAAAAAAGCCCCAGACAAACAAACAAACAAGTACCAACAAAATAACAAAGTCACATAGAAGTTTATTGATGTCACACACAGTTTCTAGCATGCCTGTAGTCTGTATGCTACCCAGACTTCATAAGATTGACAGAAAACAGGCTTATCCTGGGTTCTTCAAATTATAGTAAGTGATTTTACATTTTTCTAGCTTATCCACTCTCTCCTCTGCACCAGCAAGTGTAGCAGACATTTACTCCTGCTCCACTGAGGACCAACCACCAACACAAAAAGCTGCATTGTGCCAAGATACACGCCAAGCTCCTCACATTGAAGAGCAAAGATGGTGATATGAACAATGACAAAAAAAAAATCTTTTCCCGCATTAAATAAGCAAGCTACTGTGCAGTCATCTCATTACTACTGACTGGTAGCAAAATGAAGGCCAAGCAGCTTAGTGACCCAGTTACATGAAGTAAGATAATTTAAATCTGTATTTTTTGTGGACCCTCACTGTGTTTGAACAACATTGCTTACCATGTGTCCTAGTAATAAGAAAGCAGATTAGAAAAAATAGTTCTGAGACTTTTGTCATTGTAGAGAAGATTATTTTTACCAAGTTTTTTTGTGCTCAGATTTCAAAATCATCAGTGTGTTTCTGCTCTCCCATGCAAATTTTAGTAATAGGCTTGTAATCCCTGTTTCAAGTTACACAAAAGCTGGTGGGAGAATCTAAAGCCAAAGTCAAAGTACAAGGACCAATGTATAGGGAAGCACTGGAATGCAAGCCACTTTTGAAAAGAGTGAAGAAAATGGTGGTAACTAAAAGGAATCAAAATTGGTTACAGTTTCTCCTTCTAGATATTTTCCTCACTAAGTTAACTTTCATCAAAACCATTTCAGATGAAAAAAATAAACCCAAGTCAAGATGAAGCATCAAAAATGTTTTTTATCAACACTCAATCAATAAATAGGACAGAAAACTATTCATGGTCACACAATTATAATACAGCTTAATGCCATGAAGGAAAAGAGGTAAACTCATTGAAATATAAAATATACGCAAATTTGACCCAATTCAACCATTGATGTGGCTGGAGAGAGATAGAGGGGCAAAAAAAAATCTAGAGCTACAGAGAACACTGTTTTGTATTGTATCTGGAATAAACTTGATTTGAATTACCTGCCTATTACAAGATGCAATTTTCAATTTTGACAAGATTCCTCACTGTGTGACATTGGTAGATGCTGTGCTAATACCTTAAGGTACTAAGATCTAAGCTCAGCATCTTTCTAGGAAGCATATGTAAACTTGAGGAAAATCAGGATTAAATTATATCAGCAAGCAGAGGAATTAGCTACAGTCCTGTTATGAGAAAACATTCATGGCTGCCTATATTTAAGTAAAGGTTGGAGGGTCATTTGTCGGAATATTGCAACTATGGCAAAAAAAATTTAATTAGCAAATCAAAACATTTTTTTCACTCCCTTACGGATTAAGTAAAGGTGTTGATGACACCAGAACAATAGTTTTCATATATAGTCTGTGTATGTCAGTTGTATGCAGCTTTCATTTGAACTGGATGCAAATTGTCCTCCACTTGAATCCCCACTTTTAAAATAAATCTTCAGCAGAATTTCACACATATCTGAATTGTTCAGAGTTTTATATCTCTTATTATTAACACAAAGTGCTTTATAGTACAATTCATACATTTATATTGGGGTCAGAAAAGTTACTTATTAGGATATACTTTGAATCTGAATGTGATGATTTAGTTGAAAACAATTACAAAAAAAAACTATGTTTGAGTGCATAGTGTCAGCAGTGAAATGAAAAAATCAGTATCTTTCTCTTTTCTACTCTCATGTCCTAGGAATCTCTGGAAACATGGTCTTTTTATTTAGATGACCAATGCTTCTCTACTAGCTTAGTAAAACCAATGAGAATGTTCTTGGCCTGTGTTTTCCCAAAGAAAAAAGCAAGCCTGGTATTTATATATAAAGACTTTGGAAAGCTGACAGTTCTGACATGTATCAAAGGAAGATTCATATGCCTTTATGCTGAAAAGTCCATTAAATACAAATCTGTAATTCAAAAAACACACCAGCTTGTTTACAGTCTTCCGCACTGGTTTTCTATATGTCACATACATCATCATAAACTAAAGATCTTCTCAGTAAGAACACTTTTCACAAAAGGAGACATTCTAAGTTAATTGCACCTCACAAATGTCTTTTTTTTAAATACATTCCATGATTTCATGAAACATGCCAGGCCCCTTCTGAACTTCCACAGTGATACCACTTACAGAATGTGCAGTAATATTTTCATGTGAAAAAAAATTACGGTGCTTAGACAAGTCCACAGTTAGCAGCTGAAATATCAAGACACCACAATAGCTAACTTCTCAGACTACATCTAGTAACTGCTAATTAGAAAAGAGAGGAAGATATAAGATCTACATTCAGCTTTGAGAGAATTTGGACCTACATGTAGCCATAGTGCACATTTCTAACTGCTGAAACTTCCTCGTAGCCCTGGTGATGGGACTTAGGAAGAAAACCCCAGAGGGATCGCCAGAGACTCTCCCTCCTCTTTCACATCCATCCAGACTTCCTGGATGAGAAATTACTAGAAATTCTGCATCTTATATGCAGTCTACGAAAGTAAATACAGTGATATTATCTGTGTTATCTAGTTAGTGAAATCAAGGTCTTACTGACGTTAATCAGTGTGTGTAGTCAGCCTCTATTAAGCATGATTCCACCTGAGCAGACAGTTTAGCCTGTGGGGAGATTAGGATAAAGTTCTGCAGGAGCACCAGGGCAATTTATTGGCCACCCAAAATGCATTTGCATGTTCATTGATTTTTTCAGTCTTGAACAGCTCCACTAAACCAAGGGGGGAGATGTATTCGGGTTTAAGAAATCAGGTGCAGGCATAAATATCTGCAGAATCTATGTCCACATGCTTCACATATTTTGTCATTTCAAATGGTCACATCACATGATGTTTTCCTATTATTTAGAATAAGCAAGTTTGCATGGTAGTCATAATAAAGTTATGATATGAAAAATTGCAAAAGTGTTAGAAACCTTTTAAAGCATAAAACACATCTTTCAAAATGTCAAATGCTTGTGGATCTCTCACTTTTCTGTAACTAAAATATGGCTAATTTGAAATATTCAAAAAAACCCCCCTGTCTTCTGGACTTAGAATATGAATGCCAGGTTCAAGCCTAATGAAGATTAAAATGAGATTTAGTAATGGAAACACTGTCAGATCTTTAATGATAGCAGAGCTTCTAGGCTCAGCAATAATACTAGCAACAGTTCTTTGCAGATGTTCTTGTCATTTTAATCATCCAGTTAACAGAATTAGCAATGATCTGCAGTTGTTTTTGTTATTCTTTCTGCAAATGACTACAATGTGAAAAGATGAAGGGTTTAATACATAACAGCTTAATAGAAAAACATTAGGTCTTTTTCAAATTTATCACTTACAGGATTTAAAGGTGAAGTGCTGGTAAAACTATTAAAACTTTTATTTTAGGAATATTTCCCTTATTTTTTTTATTTTAATTTCTATCTAAACCAGAGTAAAGCTATTTGCCTCCTGTGACTGTTATTGTGAGATACTCCTGCACAGTAATGTCCCATATAGGACCTAATACCAGGGTATCTATTATATGTGTTGCAGCCATTGCCTTTAGTGTTATCAATTATGTATCAAGCATATCTTAAAAGCCATATTGAGATGCAATTGAGGAATGAAAATAGCCTCCACAGAGTAAAAGAGCAGACAAAAATATATTATTGCAAACTCAGATTTTGTTTTTTTCAGTAGTCTACTCTGTGACTGTGTCTAGAAATTTTGTAGCAAGTTTTGTTCTAGATAGACTGAGGTACCAAAGGATTCACCTGCAACAGCTATGAAAGGTACACATAAGGTGCCAGATGAGCATAGAAAGCCCCAGTTACCATGACTAAACTGCTGTCTGTCCCCAGGCAAGCTAGTTTTAAAAGAGTTGATATGTTCGCACATGGTACAGTCAAGCCACCAGACTGAAACACAAACACATTAAAAATGTGCTGCAGGTGAACAGAGAGACCATAAAGCCTGAGAATTATGGCCATACTTTCATGCTTCAAGTCATCTTCCTAAACACTTATTACCATTAAAAGAGTGCCTGCAGTCCAGCCAAGAATCAGACTCCCTGTTGTGTGAAGCACACTGTAATCACAGAACAGGACTGGACACTCCTTGAGGCAGGATTTAACAAACTCTCTGAGTTTGCATATGGTACTAAGTTCATTATTGTAAGATGGCAGTAATAGGCACTCCACAAGGAAATCATAAAAACAAATGGGCAAAAGCTGACATTACAGAATCACCAAATGGGTAAGATTGGAAGGGACCACAGTGAGTCTACGGATCTGTGGATCTGGTCTAACCCCCCTGCTGAAGCAGGGTCATCCTAGAGCACATTACACAGGCTTACATTACACAGTTCTTGAAAATCTCCAGGGACAGAGACTCCACTCTCTGGGCTACCTGTTCCAGTGTGTAGTCTCCTGCACAGTAAAGAAGTTCTTCCTCATATTCAAGTGAATCTTCCTGTGCACCAATTTCTGACCATTACCTCTTATTCTATTACTTGGCACCACCGAGAAGAGACTGGCTCCATCCTCTTGACACTATGCCTTCAGATATTTACAGACAGTGGTGATGTCCTGTTTTGGTCATCTCTTCTCTAGGCTGAACAGGCACAGCTAAATCAACCTTTCCTCATAAGAGAGATGCTCCAGTTCCTCAATCATTTTTGTTGCCCTCCACTTGACTTGCTCCAGGAGCAGCACGTTTCTCATGTACTGAGGAGTGCAGAATTGAACACAGCAATTTAGGATATTATTGGCTACCTTGGCACAGGGGCACACAGCTGGCTCATGGACAACTTGGTGTCCACCAGAATCCCCAGGTGCTTCTTCCCAGAGCTGCTTTCCAAAAGGTCATCCCCCAGCCTGTACTGGTGTGTGGGGTTATTCTTCCCCAGGTGCAGGAGCATGCATTTGCCTTTGTAGAATTGCTGATGGTTCTTCTCTGTCCATCTCTCCAACATGTTGAGGTCCTTTCGAAGGTCTGCACAGCTCTCTGGGGTATCAGCCCCTCCTCCCAGGTTTGTGTGAACTTGCTGTACTGGGCCCCCTATGTAGCCTTGGGGGACACCACTAGTTACAGGCCTCCACCTAGTCCTTGTGCCACTGATCATTAATCCCTGGGATCTGCCATTCAGCCAGTTCCCAATCCACCTCACTGTCCATGCATCCTACAAACACTTCCTGAGTTTACGAAGGAGTATTGAGAAAGAGGCTTTAGATGATCTTCATGGTAGATTAATATAATAATACATCTAGGGAAAAAATAATCTAAGCCATACCTACGTGATGCTGACCACAGAAGCAGAAGTTGCAATTCAGGAAAGAGACTTTGGGACCATCAACATTTTACTGAAATCATCAGTTCTGTCAACAAAATACTCAGAAGAATATTGGAATGAAGATAAATGTATCATTTTGATGTCATATAAAACCCGGAGACACCCATATCCTGAACGTGTATGTTGCTCTGGTCTCTGCAAATCTAAGAGGACATAGCCGTGCTAGGGATCAACTGAAGTGCTAAAAGCACTAACGCAGCTACCTTATGAGGGGAGACTAAAGAATCTGACTCTTCAGTTTGGAAAGTAGAAGGATAAGAGATGTGATCAAAGTTTACAAAACTCAGGGTGTGAGTTGCTAAGACAAATACAAAATTCCTTGGACTAAATTTCTCCATTCTAGTATCGGGAGTGCTTGTTAAAAACAGTAGGAGCTCAATTTCAAAGACATAAAAGAATATTTCTTTATACAGAATGTAATAATGAAAGTTGTATTTCTTTTCAAAATGTACTAGATTTCTGAAATGTGCTGCTGGAGGTTTTGAAAGCAGATACCATCAGCAGATTTGGAAAGGTAAAAAAAAATCATGGGCAGCAAATCCATAAACAAATACAGGTAAGCAACAGTAAAGAATGCATCATCTTCCATCTCTAACATGACAGCTATAGGTGCCAAAATGCCTACATGGAGAACAGATCACAAAAAGTGCTAAGTGGAAAGTGGTGCTCTTCCTAAATATCTAGTCTTGTTGCTACTACTTTCTTCCCCATTTCTGGAAGGACTGTAATCAATACAAGATACTACATATGCTATACAGAACTAGCTCCCAGTACCAGCCCCAAAAATCTATCTAATTTATGGTTCCCAAACTGAGGACTATCAGACAATAAAGTGTTCGTAGCAAATTAAAAACTAGATTGATTGATACCTCTTAACTAAGCCATTTCTAAGTCTCCCAATCTTCAGTCCTGTACTTCGTTAGAATACTGTTCTATTTTCCAGTTATATGCTTAGAGCATCAGTCCCTATGCCCTGAAAAAACAGTAGACCTCAATATGTTGCATACACATCAAAACCCAATACTCAATCACCTCTTTTTTTTCTCCAAAAGTCTCCAGGTTTTCCTTTGGAAAGAGTATAACAACAGTCAGACTACTGCTGCAGGCTTTCCCACGTGAAACCATCCTGCTCCTAATAACTTTCCTGCTTGTCTAATACCTTACCTCCATTCTGAATGATAGTAGTCACTTCATTTATGGCTCCATTCTTTTTTGAATATACCCTTATACAGTAGCCATTCTGGGGGCAAGAAATTTAACAGCAACTAGTTGAGAAGATTAAACCCTTCATTTCAAAAATTGTCTCAATTTAATGTCCTCCAAACAGAGTGCTTCAAAACACATCCATGCCCCAAACACTATTGGGAGCTCAGGGGAAGCTGTAACTACACACAAACACAAGGTGATTCACATATTCTACTGTGCACTGTGCAGCAGACGAGCCTGGGGTTTGTACTGTACGGAAAAAAACCACATGCAGTGCAGTACAAATATCCAGTAGAACTTGGAAATGTCTGATTAAACAACATCCTGTTTATATAAGAACAAATATATCTTAATTTATCCTGGTTGGAGACTTCACCACGACATTGTTCAGGGACATACTGTTCCTATATAAAGCAGTGATTTGTAGCTTCTCACCCAGTGGGGTAGTAATACCGACATTGCTTCTTATTAGGCTTTGCTGGAATTATCCTAAGGTACACTGTGAAAATAAGACTTTCATAGGTGTTTAGTTGCAAATTTTCCAGGCCGATGCATTTAAATTTTGACTACGATGCATTTAAATTCTATGTACCTTTAGCTTACCGCTGGATTGCAATTTAAGCCCTACATGGTTAAAATCCTGAACAAGATGCAGTTGCAACTGTATATATAAACTCCCTGACTCAGAGATTTCATGTACTTAAAACCTATTATGAAGTGCACCTTTAGTCTATTAGAAAACTCAACTACCTGAAGCTTTGAACTTTTGAAAAGAAACACAGTAATCTCTTTTTGTTGCTCTACTCTTGATCTGATTAAGTGTTTGCAAAGGGAAAATGTGCATCCTAAGTTATACTGAAACACAATCTGTGATTTTTGCTATCCCTTCCAGAAAAATACAACAAAATGAGAGATTCATTACACTTTCATACCCTTACTGGAGAGCTATGGGCCAATGCACCAAATTAGCCTGAACACTGGCAGAAACTGAATTAATTGTATGAACTCTACTAATATATATATATAAGTATTCAGACAACTATTAGAAGTATGTTGTGTACTCAGAGAAAATATTTTTCTTTCTTTTTTTTCCTTTGATAAAGCAACTTAAACAGTCTACCACTACTTTACTATTTTAAATATATATATTTTGAAAACTGTCATGACCATTTGTTGAAATGAAACAAAAGAGACATGTATTTTTGGTATTCATTGGTTTATTAATACATTAATTATCTTATACATGCTTTACGTTACTAATGTAGTTCCTAGGCATATATAAAGGGAGAAACTATGCCTTTGAGGGTATATCTGTAGTACAAAGATAACAGGCTCTTCATCAGTCAGTGTTCTTAGCATCTAGGAGAGCAAGACTTGCTGAAAGAACAACCTCTTTATTGCACTGATTTTAGCAAGCATCTTGCACAGGCACAGGCTAGTGGATCCTGCAATAGCTCCATCTGGCCTGTATGTAAATTTGATGGAGAATGGAGATTAACTGTGGACTATTGTGGCTTGAATGAGGTTACTCCACCACTAAGTCCATCTGTGCCAAATATATTGGAGCTCCAATATGAGCTGGAGTCTAAGATAACAAACTGGTACACCACCACTGATATTGCTAATGCATTCTTCTCCATTCCACTAGCTGCAGAGTGCAGGCCACAGTTTGCTTTCACCTGGAGGGACATGCAATACACCTGGAATTGATTGCCCCAGGGGTGGAAACACAGTCCCACCCTCTGTCATGGACTGATTCAGGCTACACTAGATAAGGGTGGGACTCCAGAATACCTAGAGAATATTGATGACATCATTGTGTGGGCGAACACAGCGAAGGACATTTTCAACAAAGGAAAGAAAATCATCCAGATTCTCCTCGAAGACTGTTTTGCCATCAAAAAAAGTAAGGTCAAGTGACCTGCCAGAGAGATTCAGATCCTAAGGGTGAGATGACAAGATGGACAACGACAGATTCCAACCAACAGATGTCATCAACAAGATTGTAGCAATGGCTCCACTGACGAACAAGAAAGAGACCCAAGCCTTCCTAGGAGCCATAGGCTTCTGAAGGATGCACATCCCAGAGTACAGCCAAATTGTGATCCCTCTTTACTTTGTGACCCATAAAAATAACCATTTTCAATGGGGTCCTGACCAGCAGCAAGCTTTCAAGCAGATCAACCAAGAGATTGCACATGCCGTGGCATATGCAGACATACTCTTACCTGCTTCAAAGAACCTACTGATCTATATTCCTTTCCCTCAAATTCTGTATTTTGGGCAAAGAAGTAAAGAGTCCTTGAAAACTTTTTGCATCTCTTAGTAGTTTCATTCATGCTTTTAAATGGCATAAAAACTGATTTCTGCTTTTATTTCTCTCTTCTGGAAGTGTGCTTCATTCCTGAGTTCGGAACAGTGAGCACAGATGAGTGCGGCAGAGTGCAAGGATGCCAGACTATCACTGCCAATGGATTTCTTTATGACCTCTTCAACTGTTCTTCAATTACCTAATACAGAGTCTTCTTAGTTTCTCTTGTCCTTAATATAAACTATTTAACACCAACTCCAGGTTTTCTCTTTTCAATATGTTCCAGGGAGGTTCCAAATGGATGTGGAAGCTGAAACTGAGAGACCACTGAAAGCTTAACCCAAACAGTAGTTTTATTACCAAAAGTGGCCAAGGAAACAGGAAAAAACCCAAGAGAGAGAGAGAAAAGAGAAAATAAGCCCCCAGGTATAAACACCCAAATTGCCCAGGTGTTTCCCATGGAGTTGTCTTACTGACCCCTGGAATGCCCAGACTTCCCAGAGCAATGGCTGAATCTTCAAGGGTCAGCTGGCTCACCAGCGAGTGTCCCTGCCAAACGGCAATATTGCCCTGTTGTGTGAAGCAAGTGAGCCTCGAGCATGAGCCACTTGCCTTTTTTCTAAGTTGCCAAAGTGACTTCAGCCAGGCAGGTGTGGCCAGGATTGCCCAGCCAGAGAGCCTCGGCACCTCCCCCCAGTTATGTAAGTAGGACCCTCTTGCGCATATCTGGAGGCATTGGCGCCGGCATGATATGCTCCAGGGGGTCTTTATTAAATGGGTCTGGGGGCTTACTTCATCCTTCTCCTCCTCTCTTTCTCCTTCAAGTGCCCTTGAAGGGCCATCAGCCAATAGTGAGAGCCCAATTAATTTTATTTTACACAAAAATGCCTCCTTCAAGGGCCAGGTTCGTCTTTATCAGCCTGTTTTCCTGTAACTTGGCAGGAGAAGCACAACTCCTCACAGGTGGCTGGGCCAAACACAGACCAAAAATAATAGCATCTAATTCAACCCGGATACACAGTTTCACCAGTGTCAAAATCCATGCTACCATTGGTGTAGTAATGTGAATACTAGAGCATTTCAAGAAATCAGAAAGGGATTTTTTCCTCGAAGTCTGTGTGCTTTATTATAGTTTCTAAGTCTAGAGAATATACTTGGATAACATTTCCCAGCAGTTCTGTACACACTGGAGTGAAGTTTCCCTGTATATTAGGAAGTTACAGAAACAATGTTGAGTGCCATGAACACTGGGTTTTCTCAACTTTTCTTAGCAGAAAAAGACAGGCTCCCCAAGGAGTAAAATAGGATCCTTTTTAACAGAAGTGTGAATAAACCTGGTTTTGTTTCATTTTCTAGAATTTTTCACTTCCTAACTTCTTTTCTGAGCTGAAGCAAGTAGATCCCACCATAGATGATACAGGAAGCTTATCTGAAGACCAGTTTCCCTCTCCTTGTCAGTACTATAATAAGTTCCTTGAAGAACTGATGGTGGTTTAATCTCATGGTTACACTAAGAATTTCATCTGATCTCAGTTTAAAAAAAAAAAAAACAAAAACAAACCCAAACAGTAAAATAGCTCAAACTAGCTAGAAATTTGGGGTTCATGTTCCTTAAAACAAGCATACCAGGAAACTCTCACAAAATTCTAGGTGGGGTTAGCGAAGTTCTGTACTCAGTTCTCCTTTGAGGCTTTTGCATACTGAGTACTATGCATTGCCTGAGTTAGTTCTTCATCCTCAGCATTTCCTGCAACATATCATATAAAGAGAAAAGAAAACCTTCCCAAAACAATTTAAAAATATTTCTGTTTATGTTGTAATGACTGAGTTCCTTAATTTCTTTTCTTCCTAAATAAGTTTAAATACCTCCATAAAAGATGAGCATTTTGTTTGTTACTGTAACATTACTGAACCTGGCAGATTACCATTATTGCCTGCAAAATCCAGCTCATTGGTATATGATTATTAGGAATCATTGGTATATAATTATTAGGAAAACTTTGTTTCACCAGACAGACTTTATATAAAATGAGATCTCCCAGGGCTTTGTTTTATATCTCATGAAAATATAAAACGTGCTTTTGCACTTTGATTCAAATACTATCCATGGCTTACAAAACATATCACTGTTTAACAATGAGCAATGCAATGGAAAAGATAAAATAATGTTCTCTAACCAATAACAGTGAATTACTAGATAAGGAAGCAATGATATATGAAGCCTCCTTAATCTTGTAGAAAACTACAGCTTGATAGAGAAGGATTACATGACACAAACACATTACCTGACATTTACTTCTGGTTTATCATAAAATATTTGTCCCTCTTATACAGTAAGAGTTGAACCAACCTGGAGCTGGAAAAGAAAGGAGAGAATAAGAATAGTCCCCTTACTCTCACGTTCAACACAGACTTCTAAAGCAGAAGATCACTTGAACAGCTTAATTTAAACTTATTGGGACACTGACAAGCATCGTTACTTTAGGGTTTGTATTGTTTATTGATAATACATTTATCAAATGTTCAAAAACCCTTTAATGAAACTGAGTTTCTTAGGTGAAGAAGAGTAAATCAGTCTAATTCTTTTTTGTAAAAAAAACATTAAAACTAAGGACTACAGAAAGTTGTTATTTGGGGGGGCGGGAGTGGGGGCAAGCCAAACCCAGAACCAAACCAAACCAAACCAAAGAACCATTAGTGTTTTAGAAAGCTACTCCAGAGAAATCTGCAGTTGTACCGTCTACCTTTCATTTGGAAAGACAATTGATGAAAAATTATGCTTCAAATTTTTCATACACTTCAACCACTTGTAGTTTATAACTGTTCTCTGTCTTCTCTTTGATTAATTTAACAGCTGGCAGTTTATATAGCAGCTATTGTAAAAGATTCTGTTATTCTTGTTATTCTGCTTACTGGCA
Source organism: Campylorhamphus procurvoides (assembly GCA_013396655.1). Taxonomy (NCBI): domain Eukaryota; kingdom Metazoa; phylum Chordata; class Aves; order Passeriformes; family Dendrocolaptidae; genus Campylorhamphus; species Campylorhamphus procurvoides. Next base: position 1,645,405 of record WBMV01006539.1, on the reverse strand, counting down.
TGAATAATAAAATTAAGATAAAGTTGTATGTAAAACAATCCATTATTAGTGGTAACTCTTCAACTTAGAATGGATGACTGCCATTCTTGGATATAACCATTACCTTCAATAACCCTGTAGGAAAGGAGGGACAAAGAAATACCTACCCATGAGGAAAAGCGTAATTTTCAATTGCCAAAAAAATCTAAATTGAGGCTCATTCTACATGTGCTGTGGAAAATTACAGGAAATGAAACTACTTGCTTGATTTATCAACTTGCTCAGGAGAATGCAGAAAAAACCTTTCAGCCTCATGCAGTCTCCATTAAATAATCATTTAAATTGTGTAAAATTGTGAATGATCTCTTCTGTTTCCAATATGGCAGAAAATAATTCAAACATAAATTTAGGTGGTTTATCTGAAAAGTACTTTTTAAAATTATTAACCCGATTTATAAATAGTCATCTAACACTGATAAGGAATTTGTTTATTGATGACAATAATTCTTGCCTTTTAAATCCCATTTATGTTTTTGTCCAATTTTGAAGTTGTACTTTTCCAGAACATTAATAAGTGTTCTTGCTATTACTTAGAAAGGCAAAGAAAAAGATTAGAGTGTTATATTGTGTCATTTTTAATACCAGAATGTCAGAAATATATCATCATGGACTTCACATTGCTCAAATATTAATCAATGAATGGCAGAACTCCTGTGGATTACACTGCCCTACAAAACAGAAAACATGATGAAATTCCTTTAAGCACACTCCCACACACAGTTTAATTTGTCTGTCTGTGCATATGTGTTCATTTCTATTCAAAAATAGAGTAAAAAAGTAAGAAAAAATAAGAAACATTATCTACTAATGCCACCACCATGTGTGTGCTGTGTCTTTTCCTGACCTTGGCTATGGAATTGGTCTGAATTTTCACAGCAATGTCAGCAGTAATAATGGGGGACTTATCGTAAATGTCAGGACATATCATTGGGTTGACTCCATGAATCTCAGGTTTGGATAGTTTGTTATATCTCTTATACAGTGCCTAAGGCCTCTGCAATCCCTCTGTAAGCTCCTCAAGTGAGTGTCGGCTATTCTACGTATAATACCTGGAACAAAGAAAACACTCTGGTGGCTCTTGGGTACTACTGTAACATGAATAATAGCAATAATATTGCTGTGAGGTAACAGCTGTGCTAGGGAGGCATTTAATGCCTGTGGAAGTAAAGTAAGGACCACATCATCTTTTCACCAAATCTTTTCACCAAAGTAAATTTTAAAAACTGCATTGTGCGATGTGCAATGTACACCTGTTTTGATAGAATAGGGACAGTGCCAAGGCAGGAATAACACAGAATCAATTACAATGGCACTACACCAAGCACTTTGTGCCAGCATATAAGAGCATTGAAGGGCAGCTATTTAGTCATAACCACAGTGACACAAAAAAATCCAGTTTGCATTTTCCATAACTGTGTGCCCAAAACCAGGTGACTTTTAAAGAAACTAACTGAAACTCTGTAAGAACACACCTACCCAGAACACGTGAAACTCTGCTGCAGAATCAATCATTGCAAGGGATTCTGTTTGCAGCTGCAGTTANGTAAGGGGAAAGAGTATTTTTATTGTAAATTAACATTAATCTTCTATTTTTGATGGATCTAAAATTTATATTACAGTCAAGTAAGCAGTGAAGAAGTCCTAGCTATAATGAGGTAAGTGATTAAGGCACTTTGAATACTTCTCTGCCAGAAGAAAGAGACTTGCCCTGTCATTCTACCTATATAAATGTAATTTTAATCTGGGTCTTCCAAAAGTGAGAAGACTCTGCTCCATCCTACTGACTGAATTTAAGACTCAGGTGCAATTAACCAGGGGTAAACCACAACAACTACAGGAATATTAGAAGAAAAGCTTGAACGCATTCCTTCCTGCAGTGGGTTGACATCGCCCAGCATCTGTTAGCTGCCCATCCAGCTGCTCCCTCACTCTTCCTCACCAACAGAACAGGGAAGAAAATGTGATGAAAAGACTGGGTTGAGATAAAGGCTGGGGAAAAATTAATTTGTTGTGAACTAAAATAGATGCACTTAACAAGAAACAGAAATAAAAATTAAAACAATACTTTCCTGCAACCCCCCTTTCACACTTCAATTTCTGACTCTAACATTTCCCCCTTCTGAGCAGTGCAGGGGGACAGGGAATGGGGTGTTTTGGTTGGTCCTTAAAGCTCTTTTTTTGTCATTTCTTCCCTCTCACACTTTTTCCCTCTTCCAGTGTGGGTCTTATGATGAGCAGCGGTTCTTCAGGATAAACCTGCTCCAGAGCTGTCTCTCCATGGGCTGCAGGGAAGTTTCTCCTGGCTGTTTGACATTTTCTCACTCCTCTCTCAGAGCTGCCGCACAGCTGTTTTTACCCTTTTTGTAAGCTGTTATCACAGAGGTGCCACCAGCATTGCTGTAGGCTCAGCTTTGGCCAGTTTGCAGTCCTGTTTTGGAACCCACTGGAATCAGCTGTGTCAGGGCAATGCCAACATCCCCTCACAGAGGCTGCCCAAGAGCCCTCAGTGCCTGGGCACTGGCACCAGTACAGTCCCCTATGTAAAATTACCAGTTAGGAGCCCTTGGTTTCATCATATTGTTAAAACCATAAAAGCCAAGAATGTTATTAATCCCAGTCTGATTCAAGACTGTTCGCTAGTTAAGTGATAGTTTTTTATGATTCTTAAAATTAGTGTAATTTCAAATTTCATGGATAAAAGCTACAATGCAAGACCACAGCCAAAATTCAGTGCATATATGAATTTATATTTACAACAATATTCTGATGAATAGTATTAATCAAAAAAAAATTAGCTTCTCGATGAAAGACTTTCATGACCACACTTTAAAAAGTGATTTTACAGGAAAAAAAAAAAAAAAAGGAAATTCTTGGGGAAGTGTTTAATCCAGCCTCATACCTGTGATTCTCTTGAGTAATATCTGAGGTTCCATTTTGGATGCAGCATCTGACTCTGAAAAATTCATAGTGCCTTTCAGAAGAGCTGCAAATGACTGACACGTGCTATCACAGATGCACACATGCACAATACACTTTCTTTCCCAAACAGAGCAGAATGCAGCCCTCGAGCTCTCAAACACCTTTATCTGTCTGGCTTTCAGGAGGCTCAATTAGAATAGAAAGAGATATCAGAGACTGCCCAATTCACTTGTACTAACAATCAGGTTAAAGAAAAAGGAATAAGAAATCAGAATACAAAATCAACCCCATGAAGTTGGCCTAAACAGATTCCTAAAAATGACACTTACAGAAAAGCAGTAGTATTCAAGGTCAAAAGGTATTTGCAGTTGGTACTCACACAAGCAAGTTCTTGGGGTTTTTTCTTATGTTTTTTTCTGCTTTAAGCAGATTAAAGTAAAATATTTTCACACTCCTTGAACACTGACCAGATGCTGATATCCTTATTCAGCTGTGAGATACAGACTTATATTCTAGACTACAACACTCAGATTTATGAACAAAAGCATGACTTGATATAAGTAAGGGTATCAAAATCCAACATAGTAGAGGGGCAAAGGTTCTTTACCCCTTTTTTAGTTCTCTTCTAATTTTGCCATTTATAACAAAAATCCATAAGCACACCCTTCATTCAAGTCATGCTAAATGTAGCACGTTCTCTCCAAAAGGGGTAAACCACAGAGTTAAAATAGTTCCATATAGAGGAGCTTATTCAAAACAGATTTTAAAAAGCTTCCTTTTCTCAGAATAATAAATTTAAGTAATCATTATTTGTATCATTCTGTAGCAAAAAGGCACGTATACGATTGCCTTGTGGTATGTCTATGTGGAAATGATGGGAAAGTACACCATAAAATAAAAGACTTACAGGCCAATGAGGAGAATATTTTTTTTCTGTAATGTTGATAGGTAGTGGACTTCTGCAAGCAGCAGGTGTTTTCTTATCTTCCCTAGATAATCAGTAAATTGCTTGCGCTGTGTATCTGTCAGCTTTGCCATAACTCTTTCAGTGTCTGTTGCTTTTTCATGCAATCTGTGAGTCTTTACCATAGCTCAGTTTCCTGACTGCTATTACAACCTCTTCCTATCACCTATATTCTTGCAGTTTTTGAAAACATGGACATCAGATCTTTTATTTCAACACAATTCCCTTCAGAAAATTTAATAATTCTTTTTAGAAAGGTTAGTAATTTTACTGGAAAAGTTTAGTGCATTGTTTTGTTTGGGGGTTGGTTTGGATATTTTTTTTAATGTTACAAAACTATTATGACATTCTAACTAAATGTGTTTGTTGCTTCTAACAAAAGAAACAATGAGAGGTCAGGAGCACAGCAGTGCTAAGCACTCTTATATGTGGGTATGCTGAAGAGTAAGGGAAGAATTATACTGTCTTGCATGCAAGAAGAGGCTTCTTTAGTTCACCATAGGTCCAGGTGAGATGTGCCCAGATTCAATGCTTCAGACTAAGGAAGCTCTAACAACTTGCCCTAACACCTGGGTGGGACTGTAGATCACTTACAACCCAGGCCAGTCTATGATTTACTTTCTTACTCTCCAGAGATGCTTCCCTTCCGCTCCTAAAATCTTACACGTTACCTGCTTTGTCCTATAGGTTCTTCACATTTCTCAGTCTAGAGTCGCCTTCCTTCATCCTCTTTAAGCCAGTGTATTCCATACTAGTGTTAGCTCCTTCACTTTCACCAGTGGTGTATTCACCGCACCTCAAAATGTTCACATTTCTCTTGTTTCCATGCCAAATTCTTTCATTCAATTTTTAGTTAATTCTTTTAAACTTTAATTTAATGTTGTAGTCTTCTAATTCCAAAAGGAGATGTAGCATAAGTACATGTATGTGTGTGCCTGCAAAGGGGAATAATCGGCATTTTTCTGGATGCAGTAAAGAGAAGGCATCAACCAGCTTTCCTAATGAGAAATCACTGACTTTCAGGTTTCACAGGGGTCATAATGATTATTTGCTACTCAGTAGCATCACTATTTACACCAAAATCAAACCTGTCTTGGCAAAGCTTTGGGAGAGAGGTGACTAAATGTTTTGCTATAAAGTAAGGATTAGCTGACTCACAAATGGATGATGGGAGCCTGGACTGTTGCACAGCTACATTCTCCTATAGAGTATTCCTTTGGCTTCAAGAGAATTATAAAAGGAAAAAAAAAAAAAAGACAAAACAAGCCCCACCTGACTTCAGCTGAAATTAAGAAAACGTGTGCAACCAGTTCAGTCATGTACAAGTTTTTTGGGTTTTTTTGGAACATACCTTATTTAACCTTATTTTATTGTGTCTCCTTGGAGAAGCCATAAAAGGTTTACAAAGAAAAAAAGTAATATAAAGTGTTATTGTTCAGCAAATATATCCCTCTTAATTCTGAATTCTGAGATGTAATGCTATTCAATAGATTTTCTCTGCATACTCAAAATTGTAACATAACTACTTATTGGAAAGACACACTTTGAAGTTAACTACAATGAAATGATTTGGCTTTTCCTTGAAAAAATTCTTGTAACATATTTTTATATATTTAATCTCTTTTTATTTTCCACAGGAAAAAAACCTAAATCACCTGTTTTAAAGATCATTCATGTTTTTATATGGTATTTTTCTAAGATTTATATTAAAAACTATTTTTAATAACCAAGTGGTTTTAATAGGCCTGGATTGAGGGCAAAATTATTAACGATCTTAATAATATTTTTAATAAAATTACTAAATATATTATAGTAAACAATGGAGGAAATGAGAAATACTTATACAAAGGCTATCCCTTCTAAAAAATGCTAACATGCAACTTTTCAGCAGCTCTTTCTATTGTTTCAACCAATGCTATCATAAGCAGAAGTCTTCTAATCCATAGCTAAGTAATTTTGCTATAATAAACAGCAGCACATGGATGGCAAGGTTAGACTAAACATCCATCTAAATATTCTTAATGCTAATCATTCATCCTTATAGCAGCTTATATTTAATAATAAAATCTAAGTGTATGTCTTATTTCTAGGAGTAGTTACATTCCCTGGATCTTCAGTGGAAAAGGGTATCATAAAACATCCAGGTGGAAAGAAAAAAACTCTAGGGATACATGGCAAGTGTGATGCTATGTCTGATTCAATTCTGCCTTAATAATAGAGGTTTTCATTTCAAGCTTCCACCTTTGCAAAGACATATATGTATTTCATAAACATTTTTCTAATAATGATGAATTAGTAAATTAACACGGATTAATTAATTTTTAAAATATTATCATACATTTCTGAGTGCATTCCTAAGAAAAAAAATGGTTTATGTTTTAGTCTATAATGCTTGTTGATAATTGTTCAGAATACAGTTTGTCACTAGTAAATTATTTTCTTACTTCTTAAATAAGTAATCAGTAGATGTATTTTTAGATGATCTTTTCATTCAAATGGCTTACAATTTTTAAAATAACAAGAAATTGTTTCTTGTATTTCATATTTTTCAAAGCAAAGATCATATCCAAAGCAGGTGTATATTGGAATATCCAAGTTTTTTTGATACTCATTACCCCAAAATCACGATTTTTTTAAGTAGCTGTCTCCACATCCAACCTTCAGTATTTTCCTCCATTAAATACAAGGAGTAATTAAATTATGCAGAAGGCTTGAATCATGGAAATATTCATTAAATTATGCAGAAGGCCAAATCATGGATATATACTTCTTTGTACTTAATTGTGCTTTGTGTTTCTAGCAGTTCCACTGTGTTTCTTCCTGAGGTGTTTTGCAGCTTTGTATGTCCTCAACAGAGCAAGGATTTTCCTGCCACCATCAAACTTCACCATCTTTTCAAACCTCTTTCTTCATTTTTGACAAAAATGTCTTCTTTCAGTAAATTCAGTATGCAGCAGGACAGTTATTATGTGGGTACTTAGTTTCTTATTTTGTTTTATTTATGTAAACAAAACATTTGCATGGTTGTGTTCGTATAAAGTTCTAAACAGAATTTCTTACACTGCAATATTTTCCCAATCTTTTGTCAATCATCTGAATCTCTGACATAGGGTACAGGAAAGTTCATCTGTCCTGTTTTAAAATATAGGACAAAGACCTCTCAGGCTTTCATTTTCCTTCAGGAAAGTGATCCAATGTTTTTGAGATGACAAGTAGAGAAATTAGTGAAAGTAAATATAATTCAAATCTTTAAAATAACTAAAATAGTACTTAAAATATTGAACATACCAGCTAATTGTTTTTGCTTTCTAAGGGACCCTTTCATTTTCTCTTTCGCTAAAACAAGAGCTAGCTGCAACTACAATGGTGCTGTAATTTATAACCATGGCTGCAACATTAGGCCAAAAGATTGCCTTGATGAATTCTTACAGGCAGTGAAGTAGTCCCCAGTTACTCCTAGAACCTGTTTTATTCCACCTAAATGAGCAGATATTTTAAAATTCTACTACTACTTTTTTTTTTTCCTGAACATTAAGCATCTGGTTATGAAAGAAGTTGAGACATCAATGCCTTGCAAATGGTGCAATTGGTCATCTAGAATATATTCAGGTGAGAAATATCAATTACATGTGCTTGTGGAGATTAAAATCTTTGTCAACTACAGCCCAGATTTGGCATTTTAATTACACAACAGAAGCCCAGATACAAGCTATGGCATTTCTTAAACAGACTATTTTGTTAAAAGCCTAAATGTTGAAAAGACCAAAGTCATAAATGATGTATTTGCATTTTTTTTCCAAGAATTATTTTGAACAAATCTGATCTACTAAGAAGTTATATTAAGGAGTTATACCACATGCAGTGGATGTTCCCCCAATAATCCATTTTTGTTGCATTGGACATTAATTTTTAAGTAAAAAATATCTCCTGAAATAAAAGGAGTAAAATTCATCAGCAAAATTGTTTTTCATTTTGTTAATGGTTGAAATCCTCCATTATAAACTGATTTTTTTTTATTTCATGTGGTACCACTGGAGAATTTTCTTGGAACAGAATTACTGAATTAGGTGCAGTCCTTTGTACCCTTGGAATAGCCTGATGACTTTGTGCAGCCATGAAATTATAAAGCCTCATATGACATGAATAATATGTATGTTCTATTTCTGCACAAATACTTTTAGCTGAAATAAAATTTATTTCTCTAGGTGATTTGACTCAATGCAAGAAAATTGTACTCTACTCAGATGTATATGCAGTCCTCATGATTTATTCCTGTACTTGACTAGCATCTTTTTTACTTTCTAATATCTATTAAAATAACTGAGTCTTAGTTCATTCCCCTAAGAACTCTGTGGAAAGGGGTGCACATGCCAGAAACGGAAAAGCCTTGGCAGAATAAGCTGCTCTATTTCTTAATTCTCCAGCTCCCACACAGGGAACTGTATATACCTAAAAGTGCGCATGTGACCAAAGACCAAATGGGCAGGCCAAGAGGTAGCCTTGACATAAAACAAGACTTGTAGCATCACATTTCCTGTCTCACAGGAAAATAATAGTGCTTTCTTCCCTCTTACACCTTCATGTCTTTATGAAACCATTTGAAACTCAAGGTCTTGGATCCAGCTGCTGCTACCAAGCAAGAGTAATTTGGCCAACATTCTGCTGACAGGGAGCAAAAAATGCTCAGTACACACTGAAAACGTGCAGGCTAAGGACCCTCATAGGCATACCCTGGCCTCCTGACAGCTTTCAGAATTCAGAGTTCTCACAGTCCCTGTAACTGTTCTCCAGCAGAACAAACCTTTTGCTTTTTGAAGAAATGAAAGGGAGAAAAGCATCCCAAGAGAAACTCACGGGGGTAGTTTCTGCTTTGCATTGTTCTCTCCATTTGTCCTCACAATAGGGAAGAGCTATACCCACATTTTTTATATCCCTCAAACCTGAAAGAAGATAGTCACTAAAGTTGTCGTCACATTGATTTTTTTCATTATCATCAGGGAAAATTTAGTGGTGCATGATGTATTTCAAGCTATGCAATTATAGCAACTCTACCTTCCTAAATCCATTGCTTTCTTCAGTGAGCTGTTTAGCTCTTCAAAGGGAGGCGAGTGCATTTAGTGATTTTAAGTGTATTCATTATGATTTGGAATCACAGAAATTGCACACTGTAGTCAATTTTAAACCAGACAGATTGGGGCAATTATTTAATAAGGCTATATGTTAAACTGCTTAAGAAGTCTACTATGGAATTTTATTCACTGCAATGCTGAGAAGAGTGGGAATAAGTGACGCAGTACAGACAGAATTAGTGTTGCAAAACAGATGTTCAACAAGTCTCTGTCTAGATTTGGGCTTTGTCATAAAAATAAAGAATTCACAACAGGTATGCAGATTTTTCTACAACACTTGTGCATAAAATAACCTTTTAATGTAGTTTTTATTCAACAGCATTGCTATATATTGAAGGATAGTTGAATCATCTCATTGCTACTTATTGTTTTGGCATCATTTTTCCAGTTATACTCCAAGTTCCATGTCAGACAATACATCAAGAAAATTCTCATTCTTATATTCCTGCAAAAGCTGCAGTAGGTTTTAGTCAAAGCAAAATCCAATGGATTTACCTGGACTAGTTCCAACAGTGCTTTTGGATTTGTCTGATCTTGAGTTAGTGCAAAAGCTAGACAAGTTAGCCTTTAATTTGCTTCAGATAATCATAGCAAATTCATCTGTAAGTACTGTCAATCCCACAGGAGGTAGTTGCCATCCTTAAGACCTTGTAGAAAAGAATAAATGAAATATGAAAAGAATGTGTAATACAAAGTTTAATGCTCTGGCTCATAATGAAAGAAGAAAGAAGCAAAGTTCTCATTCCCAAAAACTCTGCTCTGACTAGAAGCCCTGTAATTTGAGGCAAGAAATACCCACACAGTTTCATATAAGTATAGCAAATCTTAATGAAATATAGAAATGCTCTGACACAAATTTAAAGGGAGAATTACAGACAACTACCAGACCAGTATACTGAATCCCACTACTGAGCAAACACAGGCTGAAATAAATATGTTTCTATAAAGTTTTATAAAGCAACAGTTTTTAAATAAACAATAATATCCTTCTGAATACTAGTAATATAGAAGTCAGTATCAAGATGATTTATCGACAATCCAACAGTGCCATCTATCAGATTTCATTAGAATTATATTTTTTCATAAGGGAACACAACTGTGTAATGCTAAACAATTGCAGGATTTGAACTACAGAAAGAGTAGAAAAGATTAAACATTGGTCATTTATACATTAAATTAATGCATGCAGAGTTCTGGGTGATCAGAAAGCTATGAGGGTGAAGGGGAGAAAACTAAAAAAAGGCAAGACTAGCTTATCTTTCAAAAGAATGTTACAACTATTTACTAGAGAATATTGGTTAAATTCTTTTCCAGCAATTTGGTTATCTCCTTTTCTCATGTGATCGTCAAGTGATTTCCTGGAGTTAGAGGTTTGAAATCCTCTCTGAAACTTACCACCCAGCAGTCTTACAAGTATAGTCTGTATCATCTAAAATACTGAAGTGAGGCAGCTCCATGAACACAGTTATTTTTAAAACATGGTATCTGAAAAATTATTGTTAGCAAAAAATATGTCTCTTTCTGCAAAAAAGTCAGCATACAGGATAAATAAAAAGTTATCCTACCATAAAATTCCCAAAACCCATGTGGGATACAATTAGAATTTCAGAAGTACAAGACAGCTATGTTGCACTTGACTTTCGGTTTAACATGTAAGTTTTAGTTTCTTATTCCTTCAGTGAAGTAAACTACAGTGTGTAAATTTAAAGTAATTTAAATAAAGGAAATGTGCAGGTGAGTCAGAGGACAGACAATACTCTCAAGAGAGAAGGTTCAGGTAGGGAAAGGTAGATGTCATCAGGACAATTAAATAAAATTGTCCCATCTTAAAATACATCAGGGAGTGAAGCAATGGTACTCTAGAAGTCAAGTGGAAGTGCTTTCTATTAAACCAAGCTTGGAACTGACTCACTGCAATATTGTATTAAAAACACAAAAGAATATAAACATCACCTATTCAATAACCACATAGGTTCTCTGGTGCTCAAGGGAAAAGTGAGCAGATTCCACTTCCCCTTACTATGTCTACATAGCTTGCAACCAGTTGCAACTATATGAGGATGGTACAGTACAGATCTATCACAAACAGATATGAAGATTGAAGTCCCTTTATGATGAAGTGGGATTGAAAATTAAATGTTTCTGGTCTTGAATTTACATAATGATCCTTATTCCAGCCCATGAGTTTTATTCCATCTATCCATGAGCAAATCAGGTTAAATATTACTTGACAAATTATATAAAATTCTTTACATAAATTATTCAGTAATATTTTTCTTACTTTTGCCAACTTTGTAGAGATAGTAGAACAATTAGTAAATTATTCAGAGATAAATTAATTTCTCTTCCAGGACACTGGCACTAAAATATTCTATGTTGTATGCAGAATGTTATATTCTTTAGCAAAATGTTCAAAGTTATTTATAAATTCAATTAATGTATGAAATTTTTGATAATTCTTCTCTGTTTAAATTGACAGTATTATAAAGGAGATTCCTGCTCAAAATGCCAAAATTATCATAACAGTAGTCCTTCTTTTACAATGAATAGGAAAATTAATTCAGTCATTACATCTTACATGATTTATTTTGTCTTCTGGACAACTTCAGTAGGAAGATTTGTCTTGAAGAGAGTACTGGCTGACTTGGGCACCTATTTTTCAGACATCTAAACTTGTGTGAGAAAAATTTCATCAGATATTTTGGGATGGCTGAGCCACACAAAATTGTGGTTAAATCAATATTTTTCATTATGAATAATCTAATACTACTTTTAAAATCTACATAAAGTGAGATTTTTAAAAGCCCACAGTATTGGCCTAATTCTGCCACCAATTAATTCAATGGGAGTTTTAATACTGACTTAAGGGAGAAGTCAAGAAGCAGAAAGGGGTGATCAAAGGCTTCTGATAAGGGAAACTTGGCAGCATCAGCTCAGAACTGAGTGCTTTAAAAAGTCTTACCCCAAACTGAAATATATTCTTAGCTATTTCCATGCATTTACAAAGTATTAAAGTGAGTTTCATAAATAAAACTACTGTGGATCCATATGTTTACTTGGAACTATTTTATATTTGAGATATAAGCTAAGTAAGAAAGCAGGGGTTTCTTTTTCCCCTATAGCAATGCCTATTCAAGAAACATTTTGGTAGAACAAGTCTCAAAACCTCCCTCAACATTATATTTCACTGTTTTAGACTAGACTTTAAATCATGTAGGCTAAATTTAGGCCATATGATAGTATAACATTACCCTGAGCCTGTGTTTAGCATAGAGAGAACTGTATCACTTGCCTCTTGTGCAGGTTATTCCTTCAGATTCAAGAGTGGTGTACTGGAGTTGAAGGACAATGGAAGGACAGAAGACCTTGTTAGATCCCACAAATATATTTTGATCAGAAACATTTTCTGCTTCAGCTAGAAATGTTCATTATTTCTACCATGTATTTTTGTCGTGTTTACCCTATTCTATCGTATGACATTCTATCATAATGAGCATGAATTCTGTCATCTTTGGGAAGACCACATTGTGGGCATTCAAACTCCACCCTTACATTTCCTCTATTCAAATTTAGCATAGTAGTCATGTGTCTAGCTGCAGTGTACAACCAGAAATTGACCTACTGCGTTAGCTGTCTCCAGAAAAAAAAAAACAACAACCATAACAGTTCTGACTGAAGCAGCAATTGATGAAAAGAGAGTGCTCTTTTAAATGATCTAAACAAAAAATTCCTCTGCAAATGCAAATATGCAGCAACCACAGTTCTCCCAGTTGTGTAGCAGTCCTCTGTTTATAACCACACACATTGATATTCAATAAACAGTGCTGCATATATCTCACCTCCCTGTAGGGAAAATTTAAACTTATTATTCCATTGGAATATTTTAAATGAGAAAAAAATGAAGATAAACTGCAGTTGACCCTAGGCATTACAAATGCCATTAAGACTCTCGCTCTGTTAGGCCCATCTGTTGCTTTTCAGGCCAGCTATTCATTAACCTTATTAGCACCAGCCCCCATAGCCTTGAGTTGACATTTCCCTGGTTAATATGGAAAGCCCATTTCCTAGCACGCGTGAAGAGGCTGATTAAAGAATTTGTATGAATTTTCTAATAGATGCAGTAGGATAGAGAAACAACAGATCTGTTTTTTCCAAATCCACTGCAAAATTCCTTTCTAGAGGCTTCTAGGTGTCTGCAGTGTTCTTGTATATTAATATGTAGCTTTGCACGGTTACTGTCCTAATGAAATCAGCAGAAAATCAGTCTTCTTGGCATCAGTAATAATCTCTGTCTGTTGCAGCAATATAAATCCAACTGGTGTAGTATCAGATTCTGTACTCAATTTACTGATGAGGCAAAAAAACCCAGTAAATGTATTCATTCAACAGATATACCCAGCAGCTTAAATTAATGTGAATACATAAACTGTTTATCGTATTTAACCCATTGATATGAAGCCACAGTAAGTTGAATTGTTTAGTATTTAATCTCAGTGTTTTTTCATGCGGGATACTCATGCAATTTTTTTACTCCCACAGAGAATATTGTGAGCAATTAAATTTGGAGTTTGGAAAGAGTGTTTTTCTCTCTCCATTTTAGATTAGGTATTGCAAGCGCAAACAAAATTCTATGTATTTCTAAACCCTGCCCATAATGAAACAAACATTTCAGAAAGCAAAAAATATCAATTCCTTTCACACTGGTGATTTGGTGGCAAAAGCTGACACTATTTCACACAATAAAAGGAAATTATGAACTCTTTTTATGTCAGGAAGTTGTTCTCAAATTTTTTCTGAAAAGTCTAAGAGTGAAAGTAAAAAAAACTAATGGGTTAAACTAGACGCAGACAGTACAGCAGCCTTTCTCAGCATCCCTTTGGTACTTCTGATTCTTCTTGTGGCAATTTCCAGATAATTTTTTCCCATAAGTGGAATGTCAGGATAATTTATAGAGGTGCCCTATTCTTCCTGACCGGTTTATTTAGTTAGAAGTAAGCTTTTTGCAGATTTTAAAGCTAGAATTAAGACTGTCCTTCCTAAAAACACCCAATTCAGCAATTCAATTAATTAAAAATAAGATCTGACCTACAGAAACTACTGCAATTACTGTAGGTAGAATGTACTTGAAAACATACACCTGCCCAAATCTCCTTTAGTGCAAGGACCTATTCATCAAGTGTTCTACCTCAGTTAATCATTGTGTGTCTTTTCTTGTGAAGTTATCTGTCTCTACCATACCTGTCTCAAGCCTGTGTAAGACACAGCCTTTCCTTTCACATTTGAGTCTTTTCCAGCTGTCAGCAGTCCAGCATTTTTTCATAGGTAAAACCAAAACAATAATAGTCATAATGGTTCTGGTCTTAACCAGAAGCCAGTGAAATCAATGAAAAAAAAAGAAACTCTGTGTGGTTTTTGGAGTATAAGGAGTCCACTGTGTGTCTTGAGTAAAGGTGTGTCAGTGATAATGTTACCTGTGTCCACCTCCTCCTTTGTCATCACTTTCAGCTCAATGTCTTGACTTTACACACACATGGAGACTGGGCCTGCACCTTTATTCCCTCGAAAGAATCCTGATATTTGCAAGTGTCAAGTAACCAAAATGTCAAATCACAGGAGCTATTTAGTAGTGGTCCTTTAATACAAAGATGGAAAAGCAGTTTCTCTTGAAATTTCTGCCAAAAATGCATTAATCTTAGAGATGCAGTTCAAACTTTATAAGCACTTCAAAGTTTGGATTCCTATCTGGATGGTTTTTACTAAAAAATTTGCAGCTGCTTGGTTTAACTGGGAAGTTCAGGAAAACAATCTGTTTCTTAAGGAGTGGCTAATAGATACAACTGAGAGCACTCAAAGATAATTGTTTAGGATAAGGGCCAAAATAAATAACAAAAAAAACCCCAACTAAATCTTTTCAGACCTCAAAAACTTATTTAATTCAGGAAATAGATTAAGAAATGGATTGACTCATTCATTTGTTTCATTTATGTCATTACCTTTATTTGTTAGCATTACTTTAGTTGTTAATATTGAAAAAAAAAAACCTACTGCATGATAAAATCTTGCTTAGCATTTCAGTGAGACACAGAGGGAGATGAAAAGAACAGTAGAACAGTTTCTGTCTGCTCCTCTGCCTTCACTTCTCTGCAATGTGCAGAGCTACAAGATGAAGCTCTGCAATGCAGAAGACTTTCCTAGTTCTGGTGCAACAGATGTTTTCACAAATGCTTTGACTCCCAGAGAAGCAAGGCTGGAAATAATTCCCACATCCTAACGGAACAGCACACTGCCCAGCAATCACAAAGCAGCTTTTATGAGAGATTTCATATAAAAATATAAAGTACTAAAAAAAGGTTTCACACCTAGGAAGCTACTGGGGTTTTTTTAATGTAATTATCCGTTTTTCTCCTGCATATGTGGCCCTTTCAGCTTCTGGGGCTGTGACAGTACATTTATCAATTTGCTGGCTTGAAATTTGCGCTTTCCCTTAACTTGCATAATGCTACATCACAATTCAGTTCCTAATTCAAAACAAGATTTCTTTTACAAAGCCCTGTACACACAGAAAAAAGGCTCTGCGCCTTATCCTTTAGAACTGAACAAAGATAAAATGTAAAAGTGTGAGAAAAATAGACATTCTTATTCCCAGTTTTAGATGAAATTTTCTTCTTTTTGTTCTGCAGTGCTTTGTTCTCCACTACAGTAATGCCAAGCCCAAAATACCACTCAAGCAATTCTAGTTAGTGCTGTTAAGAATTATCTAGGTAAGTATTAAAAAAGAATATTGCTTGGGGGGTTTTGAATATTTTTTTTTGGGGGGGGGTTGTTCTAGACAACCAGAAGAATAAGTATCTGCTGATTTCTTTCAGAAAATGAAAGAAAAACACAGATATGGTGGTTCTGTTTCAAAATAATTTTTCACTCACTTTTGACTTTACTGGAATGTAGATACTTTCTTTGGGGCATTTGCAGTACATCTCATATCCAGCAGAATATATATTAAATAATCTATTTGAATGCATATTACTCAAATACCAAAGAAGCTCATTCCATCCAGAAAAAGAGGAGGGCATGTCTCCCAGTCTTATAGGAATTGAAGAGACAGACTGTCAAGGTTTTAAATGTGCAGGTAGCAGGTGAGTTTGTTCTGCTGATAGCAAAAAAAAAAAAAAGCAACCCAATAACAACCATAAAGCCCTTGTTGTGAGCTAAGTTATGTAAATTGAAGAATGCCCTTACTGTCAGCAGGTATATTATTTCAAAGAAGACAGACAACTGTGTTAATCTCCCTTCTGCTTAATCCCTGTCTCTCCACAAATCATCATGTCGACAGTTTAAACAGATTTAGATGTGACTGAAATCAAGAAAAGGAGATAGTCTCAGGATGCCGAGGCTGATGCAGGCCTCCAAGAGGTAATTTTGTTTGTGGTAGAGAGAGAACACAGGAGAGAGAGTAAATCTAACAAATCTAACAAAGCAGCCCTCTGGCCCAGCCCTGAGGATCAAATCCAATTCTACCAAGATACACATTAAGCCCTGTCTATCACAGCTTTGCCCTTGAAAAGACAAATAATGATGAGATTCACCTCGTTGTGCTTGTCTCTAGAGAGAGGAGACAGAAGACATTTAATGATTCTGCACTGTTGCTCATTTTAAATTCCTTTTATTATTTAATTCTTATTACCTTAGAGCAGAGGTAAAAAGATAATTAACTCTGTTAGTTTAACCACTTGCTGTCCCTTAAGTAAGAAGCAATAATCACTAGAGTAGTAGAAACAGTCAAGAATAGAGAAAGTGCTGGTCAGTGGAACAGTGGCTCATGCATTATACATCTTGATCAAATTATCTTTTGCAAAATGCATCTTTTATACTTCCTCCTTTGGGTGAAAAGAACCAATTTCTACTTACTGTTCTGCTGAAAATCGTGGTGGAAAATATTTTCAAAAGAATGCTGGGAATTGGGAAAAAAATTAACAGTTCAGCTTTGAATATTTAATTTAATAATTTTCTGATAGTATAAAAGTTAGATTCACTTACATTCCTTCTGTGCCTGGACTGTGTAAAAAACAGCCCTTTAGCACTGTTTTTCAGTACCTAATGGACAAGTGTTAGATGAAAGAATCCTTTTCAATAAGGTTTACTAGGATGCCACTCTTGAAGTTTTTAAAGCAGAAATTCTATCATTAATCACTTTAGCTTTAACTCCTATCTGATCAAATTAACATTTGCAAGACTACACCTAAAATAATAAAAATAGTCTTTGGAATAATCTTCAATGCAAAGAAAATTATAATTACCTGGGTGGTCTGCATGATCACAGCTTGCAATTCTGTGTCTTAGAAGAAAACCAGAAAATTAATTAGTTCGTATTACTGATACTCTTTGAAGATGAATAGCTATATGAAAGTGCTGAGAATTAGTACAGTTATTAGACAGCACAATAAATCTCTACTCAATATTTTAAAAAATGCAGGAATTCAACTGAACTAAAGGGTTTGCTATTCCTTGGGCCAATTCACCAGGTTGTAGCTGATGGGTTGAGGGTAAAGCAAAAGAAAATCTGGTCAGATCAGCAGTGTACAAGATTGCAGGGCGTTTTGTGAATGACTAAAAGGATGTAGTCATTTGCATCAGAGTGGCCAGGAGCCAATCTTCAGCTTTTGCAAAATCCTTTCTGTCCCTTTCTCCCAAAAAGTACCGATGTCCTGCCTGTCTCCTGCTGTGGAGTATCTCCTTCCTGAAGGGAAGGCCACAGAGGAAAGAGGTGGATTCATCTCACAGTACGGGCAATGGAGCTTGTGCTTTTATTGTCTTTGGAAAGTTTGTAGTCTTCTCTGAAACCTTCCTAATCAACTTCAGTTGAAATTATTTCTGAGAAAGGCTTCTGGTTCTAGCAAATTAGATTTGCAACATTAAAAAGGACTTTATCAAAATGACTCTGAGCCAGTTCTAGATGGTTCACTCCCTGGACCTTGAAGGTGCCTCACTTGGCAGGCACTGTCACTTCTCAGGCAACTGCTATGCTGTATTTTAACATTTTTACTTTTGTAGATGTTCATTCATTATGTCCTTTTGAATATGTTTCTATGTTATTCAAACATGGTCCTATGAGGCAATTGCCACCTAGAGATTTATTTTAAGTGGTTTAAATTGAGTTTATAACACCTGCCACAGAATTCATTCTCAGTCAAATTTCTTTACTTCATGAAATACGATTTCTTAAATGCTTTTGATCATAGGCATGAAAGAGCTAAGGAAGTACAACATGCAATATTCAAATTGCATATAACAATATTAGCATATAATTCAGCTGAGAATTAATTGACAAATTTAGATTCTTCTCCTTTATTGTGAGCCACCTTTCCTGGAACTATTCATAACTCAGGCATACTGGAAGAGTCTTTAACTGTGGTATTTTATAGACTATTGAATATTCATAATATAAACTATACATTTTCTTAAAGGAGCTCAAAGGAGCTATATAATGAAATTCCTATTCACTGATTGTTTCATTTTCATGAAGATGTGCTTGTGCTTGCAAAATCAGAAATGAGATTTTACTTTCTCATCACTTTTAAAATTTTATTCATCAAAATACACTGATGTACTACTTTGCCTGGATACATGAAATAATGCTCTAACCCTATTCTGCAGGTGAAAAGCAATTCCTGATGGCAAGTTCAAATTCTTTGTCACAGCCACCTTAAACTTTTACTGATTTTTTTTGTATGTGCATAATTAATATGTTTATAGTTTTAAAATTGGATTTATTTCAAAAAGTATGAAAGTTGTGAATCATTATACTTCTGTGTTTAGTAGCTCAGTGCTTCTGTCTTTCAGTCACTGCACATACAAATGGCACTAAAAGTCAAAAATGAGCAAAAGTACAAACTTAAAATAAAAACAAATCATCCTGGCAAGAGAACTGTGGTTTGCAAAGATCTAGAAAATTTAGTGATAATTAAACCCAGTAAGAGGAATAGTCACAGAGTTAATTAAATAATCAAAAAGACAGAAGAAAGCTGTGCCAGCCCTATTGCTCTGAGCTATTTCTGTAAAGGAAGTGTCTCTGCAGAGATACCCTGCTCTGCTCTGAACTGAACTGGGGAACGATTAAGGCTGGCAGTCACTTTGTGTTGCCTGTGGTAAATGCGACCTGTTTAGAGCCTGAAGCACAGAGACGTGGCTGTCTGCAGTGGCTGAGCCATCACCAGCATTATAGCAGCAACAGCTACACTTTATAGTGGCAGTGCTAGACATGAATGCCCTCTTAGGGTCATCAGCCCTCCAATTGCCCAGATGATACATTAGTAACTGGGTGCCAGGTGGGAAAAGATGAATAATGCATCTTTCCAAATGCAAATAATATAGGATCTGTCTCTGTCTGCAAAAGCTCAGCACTATCATGAAATCTGTTCAGCCACTGTTTGTGTTGCCCGCTCAGCCCTGAAAACTGACCTTCAAGGGCATGACAGGGAGATGTATACTAAGTATTATCTCATGGCACAGTCAGGCCCACTCCATGTTGCAATAAAAGATTTTGAACTGTTCTGCCAAACTTTATGCTAGGCTAACAAAGTACTGTATTCACTGAAGAAGGAGGATCAGAAGGAAATTATCTACAAGGTGAAAAATATTTTAATGGACACTTTGCTTAAATACAGACATTGTTCACGTCTCCCAGGTGTGATCCCAGCCAAGTAATACATATGCCACCATCTTCATTTCATGCCTTTACATTATTAGATATTCCAGTGCAATTCTAGCCTAACAGGTAAGAACAAAGAAAAGAACGGTAAGGTAAGAAAAGAAAGAAAGGTAATACTGTATATTGCTGTATCAAGCTTTGCAGCTAAATTCCTTGCTACTGCCCTTGCCTGGCACTGACTTTTTTGGAGCAGTTGTATTTTATGCACCAAGTGGAACTATCTGCCAACTGAAATGTGACTTGTACTGCCTTGGCCTTGATTGCTTTATATCTTTTGAAAATATTAATTGCCTGGTAGCTATCTTCTTTTTTTTTTTTTAATTAAACATTTTCCTAGGAAAATTTTAATTCTTATAGTGTGCCACATATTGAATCTTTTTAGATAACCTTCTTGAACTAAAAGTAATACAGTCATTCTGGCTTTTCCCCTTTTCTCATATTTCTGAATTTTCTTTCTGTCTTCTGCAATCTAGATAACACTGATGAACAAAAAGAATTGTCTTAAAGCCCTTCTGTTCCATCCTTTTTCTGGCTGAACTTTATTATGATGTTTCAATTGTTGATTCTTGTCCTTGCTACCCAAATATCTTTACATAGGCAAATTTTAATGAAAGCAAGCCTGTTTCCAGTATCTCTGTGAAGTCCCTGTTCTTTTATTCATTACACAGAGAAAAAGAAGAGAGTGCTATCTAGAAAGCCAAGTATAAAGTACAACAAGCATGTCAAAATTTCACCTGGAGGTTTTTCTGGTTTTGATAAGTAACATAAATAATTGTAGAGTGCACTCTTCACTCTCCTCAAACTCCAGGTTCTCCAATTTAAACAATTCAAATTTCAGACAATCACTGCTGCTTTCGAGATGTATGGACAAGTATAACCAAAGCATGCACATGTGCCCCAGGAAGATTTTTAGTGTAGCACGTTCCTTTGGCATTTTTAAGTCTAATCCTCCGAAAGTTATGCACAAAAACCATCCTCCTGAGAAGTCAACTCATGCTACAGACAGAAAAAAACACATTCCTAGGCAATAACATACCCCAGAAGAAACAGGACCCACATAGAAGACAAAGAATACAACTTGCACTGAAAACAATGTTTAAAGTAAAAATTGTCAAGTTTCCTTTGTCTCACCCTTTCAAGCAGCTATCGAGAACTGCACTGAAAAATGTGTTCACTAGCATGTGATAGAAATAGAAAAGGAAGCTGATATCCCAAGATTATCCCACTAACCCAGGTTTTCTGCACTAATCACGTTATGTAGCAACAACAGTTGCCCAGTTCAGTTTCATAGAGTTAGTGAGATCAAGTAGAAAAGGGTCTTTCCTCTTGTGTATAATAGCAAAGACCTAACTTAATATCTTTGTGATCATATTGTAAGTCTCAATAAAGTAATTGCAGCTGACTAATGTTTGTGATGCAATGTTCTTAGACTACTGGAAGGTCTTTAAGATAACACATTTTGCTTACAAAATTAGAGTAACAGAAAGTCAATATTAAACCTATCAGAGGATTAAAACTGGCTGATAGTTTCATAATTGGGTATGAGCAGCTCCCACTTTCAGGAATCCACCTCACCTGCTAGTTGTTTGGTTGCCTTGGTTCTTTTTGTGAGTATCAGAGAGAAAACTGTGCCTTGCTTGCTCAGAAATAGCCTTGGAAAGAATTACCTCAATTCTGTAAGGACATTTGGGAGACTGGTAACTGACATAACTAAAGTTGAAATCCCTCAGACAGAGATGGTAAAATAAATATCATAATTTGCTCAAGAGTGAACAGCAGTTAGTTTTTTTAACATATGCTTTGTGATATATCTGTGATTACACAGAAGTAAGGACTTCCAGAGGACATAAAGTACTTTACTTCCAGAGGACATAACAGTGTGTGAATAGTAAACAATAAGAACAGATGACTAACCCTAAGGCTAGATCACTTGCTAAAATCAGTATCAATGTAAATACTTAGTATGGCTTCGAGTACTTTTTAATCTATTTTAATAGGTCCAAATGCTTATCTGAAGTATTGCCAAACACAACCTCCAAATGCAACAATATAGTCAAAACCATTTGCAAGACCCTGTTTCATGAAACAGGATATTTATTTGGAATAGGTAAGATACCTGTATTTCTGTACTTGGCAGTGAAACAGTACCTATGGGGATACTGTGCTGTCCAGCTCCAAGGCCTGCCATATTAAAAGGGTGTTGATAATGTAGAAAGTGTTTATACAAGTTCTATTGATCAGAAAATACTTCTCACAATTCATGTCCTTCAGTAGCTAGTTCATTCAGTTTTCCTTAATAAAGGGAAGGTTAGGGGATTGTATGTCCAAAGCCTCTGTACCTACATGACAAACAAGTACCTCATAATAGCAGATTCATCAGTCCAGCAGGTAATTCTGTAATGAGATCAAATGATCTAGATGAAGAAAGCCAAATTTGGATTGACTATAAAGCATTAAAGACTAATAAAACATTAAAATAATTTGCTACTGATTATAGCAGACATCTCTGGAAACACTTTCAACAAGATTGGTTACTTTTCTAAATGGAACACTCTAGTTCACATGGGAATTAATTCCAAAATCTCCAGTGGACTGTATTATGCAGGAGGTCACAGCAAGTAATCACAATGGTTCCTTCTGGCTTTTATGATCTATGGATCTCTGAACTTGGTTCAATAAAACGAGTACAGCTGCCTAGCTGCAGGCACAGCAGATAATGGACTGAGCTTTCTCCTCACCACTGATATGGAAGCTCACATTCAAAACTCCCATCAAACAGTTCACTGAAATAAGTTAATATTGCTCTTGATACAAGTGGCTGGTGCATAACTTTGAAAAATCTATGTTGACTATTTTATGTTTAGACATCTTGGGCCAGAATTAAAAGAAAATGTAAGTACCTGGAAGAGACAGTCTTCATGGATAGGACACAGTTCAGCAATGACTTGTAGTTGGTTCCAAACCTAGGAAATTCACATAATCTTTCTTTATAATCAGATGAGAGGTGTAGGCACCAAAGGGAGGTGACTGCAAATATCAAGCTAGATGTTCAGGAGAGTTGGAATGATTCACTGCCTGATGGCGCCTTACTCCCTCACTGACTGTGGTGTACCATAAATTCCTGGCATAGACTAAATGCCCAAAGGGCAGAGAGCTAGGTGGGTGGACCCTGAGAGTATGTGATTAAGAGTAAAATTCTCCTACACACTCTCAATGACCCTGACACCGGTGTTACCACTGAAAATATGGGGGGGTGTATATATATATATACACACCAGTCAGAAAATTAGACATCACTGTGATAGAAACATTTAACAGATTGATAAGCCAGGCTGGTTTCAAACTTCAGAACAAGGCTTGACTAGATTGCTGTTCATTAACAACATGAATTCACAGTGATTACTTCATAATCACTATGAATCATTATCAGGACACCCTCAAACATTCAGTCCTTACCAAACATATCCTAAATTAGCTGTGATTATACAGTGCTACTGAACTGACACCATATAGTTACCTGGATGACAGCTATGGGCCTTAATAGCCTGAGACATCTAGACTGGGATGACCCTGTCTGAGAGCTCTTCAATAAATCATAGAATCATAAAATCACAGAATGTTAAATGTTGGAAGGACCCTAACGATCATCTAATCATAACCTACCCTGCCGTAGGCAGGGACATCTTACACTAGACCAGATTGCTAAAGGTCTTTTCCATCCTGGCCTTGCACACTGACAGGGTTGGACATCCACAACCTCCCTGGGCAACCTAATCCAGTATATGACCACTCTCACAGTGGTGAGGCTTATGACTTCAAATAGTCAACAAATATCTATTAGGATTTCAATACACATAACGCTTAAGATCTTGCAAAAAGCATTAAATTGAAAGCACTTAACCCAGAATTTCTGTAAAACAATATTTGTTATTTATTATAATTTTAAATTTTACTTCTGCTACAGAAGTAAATTTACCCATATGAGCAAAAGAAGTAAAAATACCCATATGAGCAAAAATGAGTCGTTCCTCATAGGTGAAGCCGGACACTTATTTTTAGGATAAATAAAACTTTAAAAAGTTTGTTTATGGGGACAGGGATTTCTTCTTCCTCAGCTGTATGAAGGCAGATATAATTTTTCCATTCCTAATAATGGACACCAAACCCAAGAGGTTATTTAAACAGATGTTCCCGCTTTCTGCGATTGCAACAAAATTGCTCTATGTTGAACCAAATAAGCGAAAGCTTTCCAAATAGATAGATGGCTTACACGCACCAGCACAGTTGCTATTGTCAATCCATTCCTGCTCACTGAAAGAGCTGACTGTAGGGATGAAATTCCTTCTAGATACAGTTTGCTTGTCAACAATCACAACAGCATTTCTGCTGCACACAAAGATGCTTCATTTCTGCAATACATGTGAGAGTCAGGGAAGATAAACCTTAGAGAGTAATGAAAATAGTGATGTACTAAACACTTTAAATTCAAAACCATAAAACCACAATCAAATGAGAATTCAAGAATGACTAATGGGTGTTTCAAGGTTGTGGAAGGACAACAGTGTATGAGTACAGATATGTGTGGCAACTTTTCTGCTGAGCTGTTCACTGGTATGAGGGAGGAAAGGAGCAGCCACCTGAACTAAAGGAAAGGGAAGAATGCACTCATCGTTTATTCTATCAACATCACAATGGCAGTTGATGCTGATGGAGTCAAGATAAATAGGAAAGCAGCTGGTCATCACAAGACAGACAGCACAACACAAGGTAAGGAATGCGGTAAAGACACATTCCCCCTCAATATGGTGTACCTTAAATTATAATCTTGAGGTTCAGTTTTGGCTACAAATAAGCTGAGGAATCATAGGATCACTTTAGCAATCACTTGAAGAAACAAGTCTGGGCACTAATGTAAAATGTAAGTGATATACTGTGACCAGCTCCTTTCAGTTTGGTCACTTTTCTCGGACTTAGTCAAGAAAGAAGCAGAATCAGGCTTTCATGTTCACTTTTCTGACAATCCTGCTTCACTGATGAGAAAAAGTTAAAGCCAAAAACCTGCAAAGTCTATTGTTTATCCTATACTACGAGAAATTGCTCTTAAACTGGGTAAATGAATGGGTTTGTAGATGGATGAATGGATGGAAAGAAAAAGATTATGTGTATATGCATATATTTATGCACACACATGGCTTTCATGTATATAGAAAAGTGTGGGTACACATATATCAAAAAGCATATTTGCTACAAAGCTTGGTTTAGGCAGACCCTGAGGGAATTTATTCAAAAAGAAAAAAAACACAAACAAAACAAACAAACAAACAAAAAAGGCTATCCTGAAGTTAGCTGTGGAAATAGAACAGTTTTCTACAGTAAGAGAATCTGGTGCTGTGAAGCAGCTAAAGCAACAATTTTGAATTTTGGAATCAAAAACAACTTTAAAAACACAGAAATTAAATTGATACAGTACAGCATATACAACTTATTAAGTCAGTCACAACATTTCTGGTTTATGCTGCTATTTTAACCACAGACTTTTGATTTTTAAACAAAGCTCTTGATCTCATGCAGGGTTATCCTAGATTTTAAATTCTGATAGAAGGAGTTTCATATGTTAGAGAAAACTCAATAGATGGAAAATAGATTGTTTTTCTTCAGTGATTATTTTGTTCCACAGATCACAGAGTTGCTAAAGGCAGTGGGACGCTCCCCTGTGGTGCTTTTTGCTGGGTATTTGTCAAGTGAGTTGCAGAATTGTTCATTCGGTACTAATAAACAATCTCATTAATGCTGTCTGAGCACTGCTGCCTGCTCCAGCAAATCTCTCCAAACCTTCATAGGCTAGTCACCTTTAATGCAGCATACTCTCTCCCTTGTGTGCAGGGAGAGCTCCTTCTCCCTACTGCAATCCTTATCTCCCCACCTATCTCTCTGCGGTCCTACTCATTAAACTAAAACAAAAGAATGATGTAGACAAGCAAACATACCAATTTAACGGGTATATATTGCATTCACAAATTACAGTACAGTAAGCAATATGAACCATGTGATCCAGGGGACTGATAATTTTTCATCCTCCAATTATTCATGGACCTTTTTTACTCACTGCAAACAGTCTATTAAAACTAGAGAGAAATAGGTTTCAAATCCCATTTAAGGGTACCTTGGATTGCAGTCCTCTAGGAAAATCACATTGCTTTGCTCTGTTACAACTCACAGTCCCTCCAAAAGCAAATAAATCTCAGAATTCATTCTTATTGTCTGATTAGACACTCCTCAAAATGACAAAACCTTACCCACGAGGAGAACATTTGTGTGATAGTGGGTCCCTGGAAATTTCAACTACAAGTAGAAAGAAGGTGAAATAATAAAACTTTTCTGGAAAAGGTCACTTTTAAATACAGAAACATCTAAGGATTCTTGTATCACTAAATAAAGAGGTAGATAGATAGCCAGTTCTGTTTTTCTGAGACACCCTTTTGCTTTGAGGTTTTAAAAACTTTACCTTGGGTTTCTCTTCTTCAGTTACTGTTTTCATTGTATGTAGAGTTCTTTATATTGTATTTGTGCAATAGGGTTACAGTTCAAAAATATGTTTCTCTAAGTTATGAGAAGAGGAACTATTAATGACAAAATGACATGTCACAATATTCTCGTAAGAGAAGGTCCACAGACATAAAAGCATTGAAAATAATTTACAGAGCATCTATATAATGCAAATATAAGATCTGAAGGCTCTGAAGCCTCCAGAGTGAACAAACTCAATGAAAGAAACATGAAAATAACAAGAGGTCATTACAGAGAATGTTTCTGTACAGTCAGAAATCTCAGCTCCTGTTTTGAGGGCACAGCTACACACAAAACCTCCAGATGACAGATTTCTTTGGGATCAAGGGAAGGTATTCATGTGGGTACATGTCAAATCATCTGTCTGGTTAGGGACAGGTAACCAGACAGGTAGCGAAATTTCCATTCAGGTAGTGAAATTGCAGGACCCTGCTCTTACAAAATTGTGATGACAGAGAGCCATTCCTTTCTAACTAAGCTAGACAGAATTCATAAAAAGTGATAGTTCTCTCCAAAGGAACAGGAAAATAACTGCTTAATGAGGAGCCAGGTAGTATACTTTTCCCTTCAAACCTTGCTTAGAGCAACCAGGGCATCTGGATTTTCACAGACTTGCTCAGAATTATTCATGTACATCAAGAAAACTCCTTTATTTTATTCTTGTAAAATACACTTGGCAATTTATTCATGACAAAAGGGGGAAAGGAAGATGATTCTTAACCATTAGATTCAGATGCTACTTCAGAACTGAAAAGCTGAGATTTAAAAGTGGGCTAAGTTTCACTAATGCCATTTCTTTCTCTGTTCTCATCTGAAACTGCATCCTGCCTGGCACAGCAAACTGAAGAGCTGTCATATGACAGTGACACTTAGTCACTACCATGCTTAGATCCACCATTCCAAGCAGGTGAAATAGGAAAGGCCTCATATTCTGCTGTCTCTGCTTTCTAGTATTAGGGGTTTTTACTAAAAATATATAAAACATAAACATTTTTTCAATATTGTTATGTTTTAAAGAGGTAATCACAAGTGTAAATGTTTTTAGTAATTAGTTCCTAATGAATATGTCTGTCCTTGACATGAGAAAGAAATTTTAGCCAAATCTGAAATAGTTCTTCAATGCCTTCATGAGTGGAATTCATGTGTATGAAAAGACCATGAAGTACATGATGAACTCCTGGAAAACAATACATCTCATGTTCTAAACTAAACTTCGTAGTTCCAGTATAATTTGGTGATTAACTGATCACCTTTTTGGCTGCACACATATGTCTTTTATTAGGCATCAGGATGAAATAATCCCAATGCATGACTGATGAATAACCAGTCTAATACATAACCAAATACTCTACCAAAAGGAGTGAGAAATTAAAAAAAAAATCAAATAAAACCAATTTATTCCTCACCAATTTTCTTGTTATTGCCACTGTCCATTTTTTATCTCACCATTCCTGCTCATTTTGCCAAATCCAATTATGTTTTTCTTCATCTCTTCTCCTATTTCCTTGTTTTGTCCTTTCTTGTAACAGTGAACCTGTGAAGATGAAGAAACCAACCAAGTGCCTTTTTAACCTGAGGGGTTTTTTTACTGTATTGTAAACTGAAAGTTCCTCTTTCTCCCAGGCCCTTGAGAAGCAACCCCTTACCTTCCTAATTAGTATACAAGCCCCAGCCAGGTTGTGTGAAACCTTCCTTGATTGGTCTTTGTATCTCTCCCCTTTAACCCTACCAGCTGTGAGGCCTATAAAAGACATGGCCAGGTGAATAAGTCCTTCTTTCTGCTCCCTGTCCCCGGCACGTGTGTGTCTTCCTTACTGGGACCTTGGAGGAGCAGGTGGCCCGGCCACGTGGCCACAGGGAGGGAACGGGAGAGGGGGAGCAAACCCCAACAGCTGTTGTACTTTCTAGTTATTTTCATCCTTTTTATATCATCTCTATTTTCTTTTATTCCCTTGAAATTCCAGTTTAAAAGACTTCCTACATTCTTCATCCCTTTTCTACATAGGGATTCACTCAGTTTCTGCAATCTCCTGAAGAAATATTCTATGCAATCTTGTGTTCTGAATATGTACTTCAATATTTATTTTTCACTTTTACTGAAATGCATTCACTTATGATTGTGCTAGATTGCTCTCCTTCCTAATTTTTAATTCCAATATACATTAGTAATGTACTGCAGATTTGTTGTTGTCAACTGTTTCATAAAACAAACAAACAAAAACATCAAATAAAAAACCCCAACACAAGCACAGATAAGGAAGTTAAATGTTTGGTTCAATTAATATTAAGATTTTCACCATGACTAAACAACTAAGAGGATGATCTCAAGCTTAACATATTACTGAGCTGCAATTTAGGAGAAGATTGCATTCTTTATTAACACACATGTGCAATTGCTTACCTTTCAGTTCTGGATTTGCACACACATGACTTTGCTGACTTTGAAATATGCAGGCCCACACGCCATACCAGAGCCCAACACATAACTCCCTGGTTTTGCAGTGGCTGCCACATTTCAGTGAGGGCATATGCAAATAAAACAGCTCAGGTCTGGAAGCTGTAAAACTACTTCTGGGCAGCGCTGCATATGACTGAACTAGACCCATCTTCCCTTGCATGACTGAGTTACAGAATAACACATCTATATTTTACTCTTTCTGGGTCCCAGGATCTCCTCCAATCTCTTCCACACTGCCAGAAGTCTTACCTAAGCCATATGTCACTGTACTCACAATGCAGTTGGGCTCTTAAAATGACAAGAGACGTATTCTTCTTTAGCAGCATGGCCGATGCACTTTTGCAACCAGAGAAGTTGAACACATACCAATAGCATGGTGTAATTTTGCAATATTTTCATGTTTGTTTGTTTGTTTTTTTGTTTGTACTATTGAATGAATTTCTAGGCACCCTGAGAAATACGTCCTTAAATAAGGATGCTTATGTGATGGGGAACATAGCAGAACTGTATTGAATTCCACCTGGAAAAAATATCATTGAGATGCCAAAGGTTAGAAAACGTCTTAAAGAATCTATACCTGAAGAAAAATCACTAAGTTACCCTAATACCTAAAAAACTTTAGCTGCCTATGAAGGGTTATGCACAGACAAGCAGCATCTCTCATTAATTCAAGCAGGAATCTTCAGAAGCAAAACCAACAAACTGTTTTGACAGAGCAGATGAAAACATCTCTGAGTTGCATACACAGGACTGCAGCAAACACTGCAGAAATGTGCAGGGATCCCTTTTCTTTAAAACTGAGTATGCAGAATTGATTACTGTGATGTGCAGTACTGGACTGCTGCTTATGTTTGGTATTGCTTTATCATATAGGGGAAATCGAAATCTCATATTTTGATCTCTACTTTATCTTCAGTCTGATTATCTGTCCTTGAGAATTAGTTGCAAAATTTTGTTGCGGAAATTTAAATATTATCCAGAAATGGATGAAAGTTCTGTGTCTCCCCATCAAGACTCAGCAACTCCATCCAAGGGAAGCAGATAATTTGTGACATCCTTCTATGTCAGGAAGTTAATCTAGCACATCAAGCACAGGACTACCTCCCAGGCTTGTGCTCCACCACAGAGCTGACTATCATGCAGTGCCTATCCAGGCACAGTATGTATGTTATGTCAGCGCAGCACTGCCCCACAGGACAGGAGAATATCTCTACTTCAGCACTACAGGACTCATGTAACAGCTGTGTCCTGATTCACCAAGAAGAAGCACTATCACAGAAAGATTTCTGAGTGTGGCAGACAAGGAGCAGCCCTGATACGAGTGTATCTATGTGAATCCATCATTCCTGAACCTGCTACATTCTGCAACCTCTACTGTTTTTGCGGTGAGCTGACTTTGTCCATCTGTCAGCTGCCCACCCAGCTGCACTCTCACTGCACTCTCAGCACCTCTTCTCAATAGGAGGGGAGAGGAAATACGATGAAAAAGTTCATGGGGTTCTGGACCTGTCCAGACGAGGGCAGTCCCTGCAGTGCCTGGGTACCAGCACCCACCACATTGCTGGCATGTAAATCTAAAAACAAAGACACAGACAGGATTAATGAGCTGCCCCAGATCTTCAGTATGGCAGAGAAGCCTCAGCCAGTGGGTGCAGCTCACTGTCTGCTGGACATTTCCATGGGGTCTCTCCAAGGATGCAGTCAGGAAGCAGCAGCCGCGTTAGCAAATTGTTATGCACAGACAGCTGAGCAGAATTTTCTTGACATTAATTTAAGCATCTTTAGATGTTTTTGTCATTTTGCCCATGACCAGAGAGATGTACTTATTACTTGAAATGCTGCGCTTTTTTAACGTTTTTTATTTCTTTGATCTGTTTATCTCGCTACAAGGTCAGCATGCATGTTGTTTCTTAGATCCAAAATATGCCATGGCATATTCTGACAAATGCACAACCAAAACTCTTGCAGCCTTCCTTAGTACAATAGCCAAATGCGTTGCAGTAGTGATGGCATTTACATCATTTTATAGTTTAATCTATCCATACAGCTTGATGTGCTTTTAGGAACTGTGTAGATCCTGAAGGAATCTGATCTGTAGGGGTTAGGATGTGTCTTTAGCAAGTCCCTGCATATCAATGCATTCTTCACCAGCTCTGACTTTAGTAAATATCTCTCCTCAGGTACTGTGCTGAAGAATTAACATAATAAGTCAAAGACCAAAAAAAAAAGTTACAAGAAAAAAATAAAAATGGAGATACATTTAGATGAGGAGAGGAGAGAAAAATACAAAATAGCTGCTGACTGTGTTGGTAATTCACACAGAAGTGGAAGGGTAACTGAAAAGCTGTCTTGTCTTACCCAACCCAGGGAAAATCATCAATTTTAATAAAAATCATCTTTTTATATACTAAAACACCCACCAACACACACACACACAGCCCCCAAACAAAACCAAACCAAAACAAACAACCCAAAAACTCAAAAAAACCCACCCAACACCTCATTATTTATATTTACATCTGTTGTGTTTAGGTATATCACATGAAAGGTGAGTTAGGTGTGCAAGAGATGGTCAAAGTTGTCCCTCATCTTCATTGAAGAATGGTCCCTTTGAACTACTTTGAGAAAAGACCAGAAGCTAGTATAGACTATTCAAAAATGTGTGTTTCTTTGCCCCCTGAAAACAGCATCAGGCACATGAAGTCGTTAAGCTGAGAGAGGTATTTGCACAGTACTAGATGGTTCAGAAATTGTTGTTGAAGTAAGTCTAAAACTCATTGTGATGTAGTATATTCAAGACTGATATACTATGGATTCTTCAGTGGACTGCACTGATGACACCAATGATTTTGAATGTAGGAACTATAGCTTTCTGCAGCTATGCAACTGCCTTTTCAAATATTTTCATTTATTTTTCTCATCTAAGATTTACACAAACCATCCAAATGCCCAAATAGAATCCTTGAGTTGGTATTCTACTGGTGAAATTCTTTGAATAAATCTGTATATTGGATAGGCTTCTCTGAATAGGGCAACCTTCAAATGTCTGTATAATACTTACACTGCCCTTAATTTAGTAGCTGGACTGAACTAATTATCATGAACATCAAAAGGTTTCCAGAAATACAGTCATTAAATATTTTTCCTTTTCCAAGCACTAAAAAGTAACTCCCGGCTTTATTAGCATAAGTTTTCTATTTAATTGGGTGCTAATGATGATGCTTTTTCAAGGATTTTCACTGCTACCTTGGGGTAAGTAAACATATAAATAGCTCTACTAAGTTTGGGGTCTGAAATCTCAGGTAACAGCATCATTATAGAGAGGATATACATTTACAACTATAAGAACTTCCTTAAGTTATTGTTGGTGCTTTATATTTCAAAATGACTCATAACAAGACCAAAGTCTTTAATTGCCCAACCATTAAAGAAAAACAAAAATATTTTCTTGAAGCTTCAATCAACCTTTAAATAACCATTTACTGAATTTCAGTGATATTTCTATTTTTTTTCTTTCTTTGCAGTGAACTCAAAGTGAGGAAGACTCCTCCAGCAGCAGCCTCTCAAACAACTAGAATGCGAAGAAACAGGATCTCAGAGTAATATTCTTAAAACACATTTTGGTTTTCCATATATTTAATTAAAGGCCATTTGCTCACTATAGTCATAACTGATGTTTATTTGTATCTTGAGTTCTACAATTTACATTGCATGCTACTTTGCATGCAAAGATGCTGGGGAGGTGATGAAACTTCTGTCCTTCTTCATGGCTTAAATGCGTAGAGGCTAAGGCTCTTCCTTTTATCTTTTCCTTCTGGTAATGCAGGAGGATATGGAGGAGTGAGGACCGTCACTGATGACATTTAATGCACAGGGTTTGTCAGTGATGGAGAGCCACAAGCACTGGTCCTACCCTCCCTCAGTCTAGTGGTAACACAAGCCATTATTCTTCAGGAAACCCATAACAGGCTGCTGTCACCGACCTTCAGTGTGCAAAAGCACTGTCTTACACCAGAGACTGTCTCTGTTCCTGTTCTCAAAACATAATGACTTCTGCTTTGAGATTCTGGGAGAAGAACGAATCAAAATGTTATTAATGTGTTTTATGCACTGACCTTAAAAGCAGTGACTTTAGTTGGGAAAGCAATACTTTTTAGTACATATTCTTGCCTAGAAAAATGCTTCATTCTGTGTAGCAGACTCCAACCTTCCCTCAATCAAGCAATGAAGAAAAGAAGTAGGAAGTGAACTGCAATTCAGCGAGTCTATAGACTTTCCAGGTCAAATTTTCCATTATAAGAGACTTTTAAATACAAAATTTCTGCCACTCGTGAACTTGAAACTCTCCATTCTGTAGGAACTCTGACATTTTGATCTAGACAATAATCTGATTAGCCTATGAAACAGGAACAGGGAAAATAGTGAATTAGAAAAGATAATACTTAACAAGTTCATCTTCAAATTTTTTATCTGTTTAGAGAATTTTATAGTTTGTAAAAAATATTTGACATTTTCTTCATAAATGAAAAACTGAGGACAGCTTTTATTTCTCATAAAAAAAACTTCACTGAAAGGAATAAGTTCAAAGAAAACATCTAAGAGAATTACTGTTGTCTCTTAACAAGTCATGAGGTGTTCGGCGGTAGGGGAGTACGCAAAATAAACATGGAGTTAAATTAAGGCAGCCTTCAACAGATTTTGCTCTGTGGAATTTTGGCATTTCCAAGGCTGCTGCAGAATATTTCCTGCGGTACTGAATGAAAAATAAAGTGTTCAACCTCATACCCACTCCAATGCAACTTTTTTCTTTTTTTTCACCCCATAAGCCATATAAATATAGAACATAATTCTTTCAGGTCATTCTTCTAATGTTACTGTGAAACTACTAAGAGTGTTATCTCCCAGTGCTGAAAATCTTCACATTATAAAGATTTTCTGTAGACAAAAAAAAAAAATCATGAATTCTAATGATTTTACTAAGCAAATTCGTGTTGTGGGTTTTTTTTTCAGTGTTGGAACAAAGCAATGTTTCAGTATGACTGAAAAAACATCTACTTCAAAACAATCACCCTCACTTTGAATAAGGTGTGATGATAACAATTTGCCAGAGTGAGACTTGAACTTATTCTTTACAAGAGAAAAGTTTGTTTACTAGTGTCCTTGTGCTTTTAGCTATGGGAATGCATCACCTCCTTTAACAATGCCCTCTGGTCAGCTGGCTTTCTGCACTAGGCATTCTGCTCCAGACAGATGTGGGTAATATTAATCATGCCAATGTTTTACCTCCTACTGCCCTGACCTTCACTGGGGAAAGTGAAGATCTCAGAAACAGGATATCTGAAAGAGCAGATTAATTTGGGATGAGTCCTCTTCATTTTGGGATGAGTCCCAAACCAAAATCAATCCAAAGACTGTGCTGAAGCCAACAGAATTGTGTTATTGAAACTAGTTGAATATCTTTTACCACAGCAGACTCTGCACCCTCAGGAGAAATTTTCTTTACAGTTGATTATAGGACGCTTGAAACATTAAAAACACTAAATTAAGTATATCCATATTGTATGCCAATGGTACAATGTAGATTCTTTCAGAATTGAACTAAAACTGTCATGATTGGCACCTTGTAAACTTGTCTGTAAATAATTAGTTTGATTCTTGCAGGGTATTTCTCAGATAATTTTGCAAGCTACATTCTTTCTACAATTGCTGGATTTTTTGAGCTCCTTACTAGTAAACATTGTGAATGTATGAAAATATCCGCTCTCATTTTCTAATTTACAAGGAAGGTTCTAACTACATCAAAAAGCATAAAAATCTGTCTCTAATACTTAACAACATAAAAAACTTACATGATAAATTAAAAATAAAATAAACCAAAACCCACCAGAATCCCCATAAAACCCCTGAACATTGAAAACATATTTGTGTGAAAGTAATATAATTTATGCCAGTGTAAATGGTATAACAAATCCTCATAGATTATTTAAGTAAACATGATACTAAAAATTGGTAAGAAGCCTTTCTGACAGGAGAAAAAAAAATGGAAAGTATATATTAATGACCTCTATTTTTGACAAGGAATAAATCTTCATGAGACTATCTTGTCAATAATTCATAACTTCCTCCAAAAGCAGCCACAGCTGGGGCAGGAACAGAACAAGCTGCCCCACTAATGAGCCCAAGCTCCTATTTGAAGGAATAGCAGTGCCAAAGAGAGGAGGTCAATAAAGCTCTGATGTACAGGAGGGGAGAGTGGCTGCATGACCCACCAACTGTAGTCACTTCTAAAGACTGAGGAGCACTTTCCCTTCCCTCTGGGGCAAACTTATGTATTGACATGAGCTAACGCCTGCTATCGGATAGTCTCCAGTGTGCCAGGAGCTCATGGCCAAGGATCAGCTCCCACACCACTTGGGAGTAAAAGAATTAACAGCTTTCACTCTCCCTGTCTGATGAGATCCTGTCACCAAGTTCCCGCTCAGCCCTGGTCCTGAAAGCAGGTTGCTCCATTTGTGTACACTGAACAGACCACATTTGCAGTCTTCAGGTTTAGCAGATTGTTAGAAGCCAGAATCCCAAGCCTGAGTACGAAAACTCTTCCCACAGGGGTGCTTCATCTCTGTAACATGAGGAGAATTGCAGAAAAATTTGGAAACCAGAGTCACCACAAAGCCCCAAGGTCCACGTGCTGCCATGGCTGTCACCATGGCGGGCTGGCAGCTCCCCAGCAAAAGAACCATCACGATGGCACAAACAGAGGCTCCCTGTGGGCTCAGCTCCTGCCCTGACATTGGGTCACAGTGGGGGCACACACACCAGACACACCATTTCACCATTTCACTATTCAACACCCAGCCAGAGAATGAGCCAGACACCATCAGGCTTTGGACACAGGCTACAACCATGATGAGCACTTATCACGATTTGTTATTTGTTTTACTTTCTGAAGACAAAGGCAATAAACTTCAAAAGAAAAATAGAAATCTTTTACTAAATCAGGGTTTTTTTCCCCTTCCTCCTTGTCTAGAGAAACTTCCCACAGCTTAACAGGCCCTGCATGGAAAAACTGCCAAGGGACCCTTAGGAGAGGCAGCGCAGTATGAACATTCAACTGCACCCAATTCTACACTTCCCTCAAAGTAAAGTGGTGTTATAGTTTGGGTTTAGAAGAACAACTGCTTTCCAGGCTGTTGTAATACAAATCTCAGGTCACAATACAATGGGTTTTTTACACAGTAATTAATTTTAAAAAACATTTTTTACTAATAATACTTCTTATAATAGTTTTCCTGTGGTAACCTACAAATCTAAACAGTCACTTAGGAAATTCATGTCCTCTGAAGTGATATTTCTTTTAATTTGCTTTTATTTTAAGCATAATTTATCTTACACTTCTTAGCATATTGATCATGCATATGTTTACTGCAGAGTAACAGTCTCATTTTAATTATTCTGCAAATAATACAGTTTTAAATGTAGAAATACAAGGTAGCAATGTACTCAGGGTTATAAGACAGGGTAAAAGAAGAGAAGAAACTCTGGTCATGTATACACACTATAATGTTTCTTTGGGCAGTTCAAACTAAAAGAATGCCTGCTGGGGCTTTTTAGGAATAAAAGCAATTAACACAAATAACTCCTGACTGTTTATATTCTCAAGACCTTATCTCTCTCTTATCAAAACCAATTGAAAAACTCCCCATTAGGTCACAAGACTTAGAGGAGACTTCTAATTTTTCTGTCACCTTTCTACACTTTTATGTAGTTATGTTGTTTTGCTGGCAGTAGAGATAAAGAGAAATTACCTGGGTAGGTTTTCTTAGTCTTTAGATTACCTTTTTTATGAACTTTTTACACAGTTGTGATGTTCAGGTATAATCTTCCTACTAGCACTTCTGAATCAGACCTTTCTTTAATAAACATGAGATACTAAGGAAAAATTATTGCAACCTATTCTAAATTTATTTCACAATCANCCCCAGAAATACTAGCTGGAATGTGAAAAATACAATTTTTCTTATACATTCATAACCAAAAAATATTGCAGGTGATGAATAGAGGTAAGATAGATTTATTAAAATACTTCATCTAATATCTCATACAACCTTAATATCTCCAAAATTAATTTAAATTGGAATAGTAATAAACACAATCGTACAAAATGGAAACTGTCCAAACCACCATATATACACATCAGTGATAAATATCAAAGCTTTGATTTGTGGGAAAAAGTATTGAATGTTCAGTTTTCTTTAAGGTTTCTCTGTCAAAACTGGAAAGTAGCAGGAAATTTGTGAAATAATAAAAAAAAAGATATATAGAGAAATTTGAAATGGGATATCAAAAAGTGCTACAGCTTAAGGAAAGGCAGTCTAACATTTCTGAGTAAGACTAATGTAGACTAAAGCATGAAAGAAAAGAAAAAACCAGGAAAGCAATTACATCAGAGTGGGTCAGGCCGATAGCAATTTCCTGTCACCTTGTGACAGCAACGGCTCCTGCCAGTCTGCCTACAACTCCATTGTCTGGACAAAGCCGAGACTTGGAGCTGCCCAGATGAGCTCTGGTCTGTTTGCATGGAGGATGAGCACAGGATCAGACCAAGGCTTCAGCTAATACTGTACCCTGTGCTTACCTTAGCTTTTGTCCCCTTTTCTGAAGGACATAGGAGAGAGAGCTGGATTTCTTTCTTTTGTTTCTACTAATCCTTATGTTTTAACTAAGCTTGGTGAGACACAAGTCACAATGATCACTGTATACTTTATATACCTCTTTTTGGTCCTCAGAAGCCTTCAGTGACTCAGAAAATGTAAAGAAAATCTAATGCAAGAAAATATCAAGTTGTTAATCTTACTTCTTTTGCCTTTCTCCCAGATAATTTCCTTTTCATACTTAATTCTGGAATTTTGTCATTTCCATATTCCAAATCCAAGCCTTGGAAAGATGAGATACCCTGAATGGTAATGAGTAAGTGCAGCTTGTTCATTGAATGA
The DNA here is from genome assembly GCA_013396655.1 of Campylorhamphus procurvoides. Taxonomy (NCBI): domain Eukaryota; kingdom Metazoa; phylum Chordata; class Aves; order Passeriformes; family Dendrocolaptidae; genus Campylorhamphus; species Campylorhamphus procurvoides. The sequence goes on along the minus strand of WBMV01006539.1, from coordinate 1,607,631 downwards.
ATAATGACAAATTACAAAATCGTTTGTTGGGTTTTTTTCACTAAGACTAGCAAATGAGGGTTTGTCATTATCCAGGTTGCAAAATAATTTTTTAAGCTGGGGGAAACAACTAGACAACCAGAAGTCCAGGGCTGATACATGGCTGTGACAATCATGCGCTGCATGGACTCCTCCAAACACCTTCCCAGGGCCTCCTGAAACCATTGGCAGAGAGGCTGATTTGTCCCCTAGGACTACATTACCACCTACACTCTGCTAAGCAGACCAATCTTAAATTGGCGTAATGCCTCTAAATCTTAGAGTGTCCCATGAGACAGAGAAGCAATTCCTTCCAGAGTGTGTGCACACCGTGGTGGTGACACTGAATTCTTAATGCTGACAGTCACATACTAAGTCAGTGCAGCTCTATTACTGACCCTTACAACTCTGGTTAGCCCGAGGGTGCAGCATAAGTGAAGCTTTGGTAGCGTTTAGATACATTAACCCACGTTTCCTCATTCTTTAAAGTGTTAGCTACCTATAATACCTGTGAGCAACCAGGCAGCTGCTCCTGTTGCAAAGCTGAACCTAGTGCAGAGAAGTTTAGTAATACAATAGAATCTACAGTATTAAAATGCCTAAATGTTCTGTCTGTCCAGGCAGTTCTATGTCTGAAATGGAGCTTCTGCCTACTCCTCTGCCATTTCCCCAGGACTGGAGGGAGGGCTGTCACCAGGGTGGTGACTTGTCAGGTGTTTCTTCTCCACATCCTCTGACAAACACAGCTGGGCAGGTGGCCCCGTACATGATGAAAGTCTACAAAAAATTTGCCTCTGTATGGATCTCTCATAAATTTTCCTGAGAGAGATAGACCACTTGTAAGAAGAAGCAACACTACTTCCAAATTCATAACTTTCTGAGAGGATATATTGTTTTAAGGAGGTTATCAGAGGCTTTAATGCTGTGGGGACAGGCTGAGGTAACACTTATACTGAACAGATAATGTGAAGTATGTGGTTATGTCCGAGATCTTTGGTTGCATTAAACATAGAGAAGCCTCGTTCCCACTTCTAAAAAGCCTCTATACTTTAAAAAAGATTGTTTCAAAACTAGCTGCTTGAGGTAAGTAAATAACACTGGAAACCGGTTAGACCAAAGGAACGTGCACTACTGGAGCTGACAATTTTGAGGGTACTGAAGCCCATCAGAAAGTGCCTCAGGGTCACTCACAGTGCAGCCCCAGATATGAGCACGGCACAGCAGGCTTCAAACCTGCTCCCAAAGTTGGAAACGGCTGCAAGATGATCAACAGAATAATTTGTGGAGGCACTCTCAGTCCTAGATTGCCATCTTGTGGACTGCAATTGCAGAAGAAAATTTTTTAAACCTTGACTTGGCAACCTGTGATCAGTGATGACAAATTTATTGCATTCCAAAAAAAGAACTGATTATTTTTTAAAGCCTTTTCAATGAATCTTTAAGATCAAAGTAAGGATGTTAAGTACTCCTGAAACAATCAGAGAAATTGCAGTTTACAAAAAACTCAATAATATCTCATAATAATATTTTACAGCTGCATCCTACTTAAATATATTTTAGAATGTTGATTAAAAAAAACAAAAACACATAAATAAACAGTCTTTGCTCAAGGAAAGATGTGTAATAAAGATTTTAAGCACAATTATCTGAGTCAGATGGTATATATATACATATATGATCCAGCACTGCATGTATGATTTATTTGGTTTTACCATTGCTATACTTCTGAAATTGCCTGCTTTGTAAGCAGACTACCCTCCTGGACTCTGATTACTGGGCTTGGAAATCTCAGGCAATCCTATGCTCCCTACAGCACATCTGGAGAATGTAGGTTCATTATGGGGAATGGTAAGCCCTGCTCCCTGCTCTGTCATCTGCTATCACAGACTATTTCATCCAAAGATAAAAGCTAAGCATGTTGGTTTATGTTTTCCAAGACCCTGCAGTATGTGCAGCCCTTTCTTTGACCTCACAATGGCAAATTCATTTGAGAAGCCAATGAGCCTGGGTTGAAAGGGCCCCTTGATCAATAATAACAATATATTAGGGATACATGATGTATAGGATATCAAACTGGGAAATTTTTGAAGACATGCTACTTTTCTTTTAACATTTTGCATTTTATTTCAGAGATATAAATGAGAAACAATAACAAGTTTGAAATCTAATCACATAGTAGTAATCCAGTAACAATCAATTACTATCAACCTGATTCACATTTCATTTACAGGTTCATTTTCTTAAATGGAAGCTTTCTTTTAATATTTATACTGTATTACAGTCATTTTAAGCTGTGCTTGAGATATATAATATCAGCTAGTTAACTGTAGGAGAGTTTTGGTGCAATTTTCCATAATATTTTATATAATGATCACTCATTCTCAGTTAACTTTGTCTCTGCTCTATTTCCTCTACTATTTATTTGGTGTAGTAATACACAGAGGAGATTCTAAGTTAACACACACAACTTCTATTACAGAAGTTAAAAAAATGCAAATGTATTCAACCATTTGGGTTCATAATAATCAGACGATTTTTAACAGTGAACATTCATTTTGACTTTCCAAGTTGAAATTATACCTGATATTCAGATGCTATAAAAATTCCTCCTGTCTAAATTAAATGAATAGAAATGTTGGTTCACCTTTGAGAAAAAATCATTAATATCTTGAATGGGCCATGTATGAAAGATTGTTGTATTTGAAAATGCACAACATAATGCCTCAATGAACATCAGTGCATGTCTGCAAAGCTTGGGTCTATAATACAGAGGATATGGCACACTCTAGAGCAGAGAACATAGCCCTTTATAACTAGAAAAGCAAAGAAACCAGCTGGCTCCCTTCCACCAGGCAGAAAGGTATGGATCTGGCTAAAAAAAGGTACTCCTGCGACTGCTGGATGGAATCGCTCCCCCTTTCCCGTTCCCTCCCAGCCACGTGGTCTCGAGATGTCCCAGCAAAGAGACACACAGACACCGCAGGAGAGGGAAGCAGAGACAGAGCTCATCCGCATGGCCAGGGGTATTTAAGGGGCTTTGGGAGATGATGGTCACAGCCTATAGGAGTTGAGGGTTAAGAACCAATGGGGAAAGGGTTAACAACGGACCAATAATGGGGGTTTTCACATCCCATGTCCAAGGTAAATATCTGCATAGATAAGAGTTTTCTCTCAAGGGGTCTTGGGAAGGAGAAGGGTGGCTCAGGAAAAAAAAGGAAAGACTCCATTTTACAATACAGTAAAAGCCTCATGTTTTTAAGGCACTTTGGTTGGTTTCTTCATCTCCTTCACAGGCCCACTGTTACATACTCCCATGCTAACATACTCACACCTCAGAAGAAGAATATTCACAGACCTCCACTCACCATTAAGGTTGTAAACATAGAAGAAGAAATATGCTATAAGAAGAGATAAGACCAAACAAAAAAATCCATCTCTTCTTGGTGTTTGCTGTTGCAGTAAGATTCGTCAGTCTTATTGCTTTATCTTTCCTTTAAATTTTGCAACTTTTCACTATTAACAAATTTCTCATACAAATGCACATGAGTGGAAGCAGACGTTGTTGTGTGTTGTTTCCACTAGAAAGAATATAAAGGAAAAAAAAAAGAGCACCTGAGATACAGCTACTTGTAGCTTGTACTTTATGTTACCCCCCAGAGAGACACAGAGACAGAAAATTCCACACTAAATGAAAATTCCACTCCTACCTGATGTTGGAAAGAGAAGTATGTAAGGAATCCTGCTGTGGACCACACTTAATAATTCCTCAATGAAATAAATAGAAAAATAAGAGCAGAGTTAGTTTGCACATGTGAATAGTACTCCGCAAATATCGAAAGTCTAAACTATTACTATAAAACAGCTCAAGCAGGGTTTACTCCTTCAGAAAAATATCAAACATCGTAGAAATGTTTTAGACGTGTATCTTGGTCACAAACAGCATATACCTGTACTTTTCAAGCAAGGGCTAAACTTCCCCACGCTGAAATCAGTATGGTTAATGTTAGGGCTGTGCACATCAACAAGTGCAGCTTCCTGGGGCTAACACACTTTATTTATGCAAAATTTTGGGGTTGGTGTTTGTTTTGTGGTTTTCTGGTTGTTTTTTGTTTGTTTGTTTGTTTGTTTTTAAGTCATTTTAGCACAGAATAGAGCCTGGTGCTCACTGGAGGTCATTTTCATCTATCGAAAAAAATTAGAGGTTTCTTGGGAATTTCTGTGTGCACATATTAATCATCTTCTGGTTAGTATGTTTGCTGCTGATACATGTTGCAGCATGCCTAAAATTTCCATTGATTAAAAAAAAAATTAACAGCTGTTTCTCAGAAATTTACTTTTCTGGAAAGGCAAACTTAATCTGCTTCACTTACTTGAACAGAGCCTCCGTATTTACAAGGACACTGAACCACTTCTGCACAATCACTGTGCAGAAGCTGACGGAGCAAAATTTCTTTGCAAACCAGCTTTAAATTTCAGCCGGTTCAGAATAGGCTTGAATATTTCTATACCAGGATACAAGACTTAAAAACCCAAAAGATCAGACGTATTCACTCTTGCCTATGAAGGAATGCATTTTTAATGTCGCTGAATATCAAGCCTAGACATTTTTGTACCTACACACTCTACCTGTGGAAGCAGATAATCTTGGTGGAAATACACTGATAATTTTAAGCAATGACACAGTATGAGCCTTACCATTATTACTCACAGGTCTATCCCATTATGGGAATTGTCTGTGACCCAAAGATGAAAAGATATTAATTTTGCATGACTATATATAATCTTTAGTAGACATTTTTATGACTCATTTGCTGGGCCCTTCTGGCAGAACAATATTCTGGATTTCTCTCAATTGCTAGTCACTTCATGGAGAAACATAGTTAAAGCTATTATTTTCCATGATCCTTTTGGGGCCAATAATATGAGCAAGCTGACCAGAGCCCTAAGGCAAGTGATTTCTGTCAGCAGTGGTATCAGCATTCCTACAGAACTAATCACCACAGGCAGCTTGGTCTGCTCTCACAGACCCTGTTCCTGATGAAGGGAGCAGGTGAAAGATGAGACACAGCTACAGCGACTACAAAAAACTGCATGACACAGCAGTGTGTTTACAGCAATGCATGTTTGCTACTGCCAGAGAAACAGCTGAGATGCAGGGATTCAGTGTCCCTGGGTCATTGCTGCCGCAGAAGAGAAGTGTCCTCTGTGTTCTGCTCAGGAGGTATAGACACCCCCATCATACACTGTTCTCAAACAGTGACTTTGGAAGAATAGCAGTACCCTAGATGTCTAAATAAAAAAAAAAAAAAAAAAAAAAAAAAAAAAAAAAAAAAAAAGAAACTCAGGAAAATGCAATATAATTACATTCTGCTGCTTTTATCCTAAATAACCCAAGTTCTGTTCTCAGCACTTTTGCATTTGATTTTTCATGAAGAGAAAATTAATTTCAAAGTCCCAAGTAAACCATCTTTGAAAGCTGGATAGTGGTTTTTCACCTGAAAAACCCATAGTTCCATCTTAAAATCATGTAAATATTTTAAACATTTTCAGGGTCTCTGAGAAGAGTTGACCATCTGTCAGGAATAAGGAGAAATCCCTCCAGATCTTGTTTTGGACAGGAGGCTGTGTTAACCACCTGTCTGTACATATGTCTATAGGGACATTTGGGACCAGCTCAGTGTGACCTCTATGTTCATTTAGATTTATTTTAACAAGCAATATGTTATGTTAAAACAAAACTGTCCCTGTGGCATCACCCATCAAACAGAATATATACAGCACAAAGAGCAGGCCTTCGAAAGGGAAAACACACAATTCTTTTCAAAGTTGTCAATCTTCTTGAGGTTTTTTTCAAATCATAGATGGAATTTTCCCTGGGTAAAAGTTGGGTGCAGTTATAAAGCGCATGTTCATTAGAAGGATTAAAGTAAGATTTGGACGTGGAGTTAAATCAAGACTGACATAGGAAGAAACCACAAATTATTATATTCTGCACATTTCTGGTAGTAAACAGTAGAACCTCTTGGTTTTATGATGTGAATATTAAGATGTGAGAAACTTCCTATGAAGCAAGAAGTTTGATAAGATTTTGGTGACATCTAAAGTAGATTTGTAGGACATTTTTGCTCTCTTTTCTTTAAGCCTCCAAAATGTTTCCAGGCACATTTTTTATCAGATTGATAATAAGAACTACAATGTCAAGCTAGGATAAAAAGATTTGCACTTCAACCACACACAGATTTCCTGTTCAGAGCACTTTTATGAGAGTTTAGCTAATAGCAAACAAATAATAATGAAATAATTTCCTATTAAAATTATAGTAAAGTGTGCTACACGATGTCATTGTAGAATAAAGGTGTTCTTAACTACTCTATTAATTTCAGTATTAACTCTAATACAAACAGTGTTATTTTAAATGTCAGTACTATTAAGTATTTAACAATTAAAATACTAAAAAATGTGATGAGATTCATTATAAATATTTATATTAATGTGATAAATATGGATAGCATCAGGAACATGCAAATACTGATCAAATTAAAACATTTGTGTTTAAGAGATCACATGAAATTCCTTGCATATAAATAAGTGCAGTTTCAATTGAGTAATTTAGCTTTGATATTTTGTTTTTTTAACAAAAAAGCTAAAATAAGAAAAGTACTTATTCGTGTAACTCGCCATTGCTTACTGAAGTGTTAGCAATTATTCCATCTCATAAAATGGTTTGTATTTTGTTTTACAACAAAAATAGTTGTGAACTCATATAGATTGAAATTTCAGCCAGAAATTTTCAAAAACCTTGACCCATTTTTAGTGTGTGCCATTTCAGTTTTCCACCTGGAAATATTTTACTTCAGAAACTGCCTGTCTTTGTTTCTAACTCCTTGCAAGTGGGAAAAAGTAAAAATGGTTCACAATGTAATTTGCAGAGGGTTGAAATATCAATGTACAAAAAGAAGGGGAAAAAAACCTAATATGCTGAAATAGTTTAATTAATTTCTCTGTTATGTAGAAAATTGCTCAAATTCTAAAAAATCTGTGAGCCATCTAAACCTGAGCTGTGAAAGCATTACTATTAGGGAGTTTTTTCCCTAATTTCAAACTTAAAACATCTTGACTGCAATTGAAGTCTGTTATTTCTTCTCCTACACAAAAGTTGTCGCAGAAAACAACTATTTTTTTTAGATACTTTTTACATTTTGCTAGCTCGCTTTTCCCTTCTCAGAATTAAACACCACCGGCAGAATATACTATGAGATTTTTCTCTTTCTGTTGAAATGAAACCTTTCTTCTTGTCTGAAAAAAGACCCAGCTTCACACTGTGTGAAACCTCCCAAGTGATGAAGATTTGCCTTTTCCTGTTGCTACTGTTGGGAGAATTAAGACCAGGAAAGGGACAGGAAAAAACTGACTAAAAGAGTAACATCATGAAGGGAAAATAGTCTTTGGACATTTCTCACCCAGTTATTATTAAAAATGTACATGCTAAGCATATATGGGTTTTTTTATTCTGTAAATCTTACTTACCTAAGTCTGAATACTGCACTCAGACTTGTGGTGTAATCACACTGCAAGAGTAGGACCATCATCCAGAGACCAGTAGGGTCAAAACCCTGCAATAGTTGTCAGGTGTAGGCAAAACTGTTAGTAGAGTATAAAAAATTAAACTGTTCCTTGTAGCTTTTCTTTATAGCCTTATGTCTTACAACACCTTTTTATTACAGCAGTGTGCAATGAGGATGGAGAACAGCAGCAATTCTTCATCCTCTTTTAAGGGTCTTGGGACAAGGCTTAATATTGCCTGAATCACTACTTAACTTTAGTCCCCTTCAGATGTCTGTGCAACATAAATAGCACTCAGAATGAATGAGCAGTTCTGCGTGAACTCAATTGCACAGGTTTACCTATACATGTATACAGACACACAGAAGCTGAATTATACAGGTGGACTCATCAGAACAACGTTTTCTGTAATTAATTAGATACTGTTTCTTATTCCTAGACCTCATTGAACTGTTTTAAGTCTTTGATTTAGACTCATGTCAACAACATAGTTGCAAATAATAGTAAGAAATTATATGCATACATTAATTTGGTATATACTCTTAAGATATGTAAAATTATTTCTTGTTCTTTTCCCTCTGAAGTAGGAATAAGTTTTACACTACCTATTTCTGTAGCCTTGTGTCTCCAACTGATTATTCAAATATGAAAGTGAAGCTGTACTGTTTTGAATCTGGTAAAAGGCACCACACAGCCTTTGAGATCTATTGTCACTTTGAAGTCTTCACTTACAGTGGAGGAGCAACTGTCTTAAGATATCTGCTTTAGCATCAGATCCCTCCAAACTGTGCTATGTTGGGCACATATACTCCAGACTGATGGATCTGCAGCCCATCAGTGCAGTAAATATTGATTAAATGGAAAATCATGCAATAATTTCAGAAGAAACCAGGGAATTTACTTTGATATATTGGACAGGTAATGATGAATTAGCATGTAGAAACAGCAGACTTAGGAATCAGGAAAAGTAAGAAGTTAGTTCTAGCTGGTCAGATTGTGGGAAGTGGGAAAGTACTCTGCAAATGGTTTAAACAAAAGAAATTTAGAAAACATAAATAAAAGACTTACTGAATGGTATCCCCAAACTATGCTAAATTCTGTAACAGGAGTGAGCCAGTAGTACATTCCAGTTCTACATTTAAGGTACAGGACCGTAGAGTATTAGATTCTAATCCTTCTATAAGTAGACTTCTATGCTAATACTTCTGTAGATACCTGGATGGGACTTTCATTGCAGGGAAATGGCAGGACAGAAAACAACATTTTTCAAATAAATAAATGTATTTATTTCAGAAGAAAATTCAAATCTGTAATCTGAGATACAAATTGCCTTTTATTTATTCACTCCAAGACTCTGTAAATGTAAGAGAAATTAAAACAATGAAAATATCTACATTACATGTCTGATTTAAACCCACACTTTTCATTTAAATTTCTTTTAAATCTACAGAGTTAATTGCTTTACCAAGGTGACCTTCACTCTGGAAAGCCTCAGGAGATCTGCAAGGAGAGCTGTCCATTCTCAATATGCTTTAAGTTCCCTGATAAGCAATATATTGCATAAAATAAGGACTGGAACACAGAAATTAACAGTCTTTGCCAGGTGAGTACAGGGTCTGTCTGGGTCAACACTGCTGTCTTTTTCCAAAGCAAAGCCTCACAGATAAACTTAAATCATTGCAGTTAATTATTTTGCCTATGCTGAGAAAGGTCATTCCCAGAGATTCTAAAGTTATTGCACTTTAAATAACAATTAAATATTCATCAGGCAAGAAATCCAGACATTTTATATCTCAGGTTTGTTCCCTGGACTATAGAGTGAGTCTTTGAGGACACAGTTTAAAACCAGAAAACAAAACCATAACTATGGACTGGCACTGTAGCCATGAAGACAGCAGTGAAAACATTTGCCTTAGACACAGCATGGCTGCATTCAGATTCCTTGACAAACTCAAGCTCAGCACAGAGTTCATCTCACACATCTGTCCTGCGTGGTTACTGTCAGCCTACCAGGATAAGGAGAGTTGATGGGTGTGGAGGATTGGCCCTGACTGGATGCCAGGTGCCCACCCAAGCTGCTCTGTCACTCACCTCCTCAGCTGGACAGCAGAGAGAAAATGGAAAAGGTTCCTGGACTCAGATAAAGACAGAGAGAGGTCACTCAGCAGTTATTATCACAGGCAAAACAGACTCAACACAGAGAAATTAATGTAATGTATTGCCAATTGAATCAGAGTAGGACAAGAAGAAACAAAATCTTAAAACACCTTCCCAGGCTCAACTTCACTCCCAATTTCTCAACCTCCTCCCCACCAGCAGCACAGGTGGATGGGAAGTGGGGTCTCTGGTCAGTCCATCACGTGTCTCTGCTGTTCCTTCCTCCTTGGGGGAGGACTACTCACACTTTTCCCATGCTTCAGTAAGGGGTCCCTCCAATGAGAGACAGTGCTACAGCATGGATCCATGATGTCACAGGTCCTGCTACCAAAGCTGCTCCAGGCTGGGCTCCTCTCCCCATAAGTCCACAGGTACTGCTCCAGTGTGGGCTTTCCACAGGGTCACAGCCTCCTTTGGGTGCATCCACCTGCTCTGTCTGCAGGTGGATATCTGCTCTAGCATGGTCCTTCACAGTAATGGCACACTCTGCCCTCACCATGGTCTTCACCATGGGCTGCAGGGGAATTTCAGCTTTGATGCCTCCTTCCTCTCCTTCTTCACTGACCTTGATGTCTGCAGGGTTGTTTCTATCACATATTCTCACTCCTCTTTCCAGCTGCTGTTGTGCAGCAATTTTGCCCCTTCTTAAATTGCGGAAGCTCTACCACCGTCACTGATGGGCTCAGCCTTGGCCAGCAGCAGGCCCATCTCAGAGTGGGCTGGCATTGACTTCACTAGACTAGAAGCTTCTGGAATCCTCTTACATTACCACTCAAATCCAATGTAGAGAGTGAAGCAATATTCTTGGGACCCAGAATATTCATTTACAAAATCAATGTCAAAATTTCTTTATTTCATGCGAGCTTGACATTCAGTTGGTGACTTTTTTTGATAAAACAAACTTTAAAATGGAAAAAGTTATTTAATACTTAATGACCTAGATTTATCCTTTGCCAGTAAAACTTCCTTGAAGCACAATTCAGGATTTAATTATGTCCCACCCTAGAGATTCCCATGATCTTCTAAATAGTTGACTTTCATAATTTAGTCTTAGAACATTATAGTCTTTCTCTGCCAAAGGCCTGTTGACATTGCTGTTGTCCACATGATCCTTAGACATCACTAGCAGTAAGTCCACTCAGTGATTTCAGTTACAGTCGAAGAACATAGCAAACTGCCTCTCATTTGAGGACTGCATGAGTGAAACCATGGAAAATAGTAATAAATTGAGTGAAACAACTGATTTTACAAATTATAATATTTTTATACAAGTGTTCCATAATACAAAAAGAGATATTTATTTTAAAAAATATTAATTTACCAAAACAAATTGGACATAAATCAGTTCGGCTCTACAGAATGCAGGCATGTTTACTGAATAATAAACTGGTTTAATTGCCTTTATATTATTTGTATATATTTGTTCTATTTGAACTACTAGTTTAAGCATACTGTCTGGAAATCAGCATCTTTTCAGAGTTGTATTTGTCTGCAATATCCATTTTTTTTAAAAAAGAGAGTACAAAATATCCAACCAAAGAGCTATTTTTAAATTTCATGTTGGATATATATTGTCATGCATCTGTAAATACCTTAGTGCTAGTCTGTAAAAATTAAGATAGCTTCCTTTAGCAGGCCTGTTGGGGTGCACAGAACAGGATCCAGCTAAACTGGTTCTTGTGCACCTTCTTGGTCTCACATTGTGCAACGGTAAAAGCCCCATGCTGAAGATGTGCTCAGTTTGTTCACCTCCTTCAGAGGTAGCAATTTCATTTCCATTCTCATAATGGAGAGGGAGAAAGAAAATCAGCTCAGGGGAAACCTGAGCATGTCTCTTAAAAAGAGGCCCCTAAGAAATCTGAAATATGAAGGAAGACAGAAAATGGAAGGCAGGGCCAAGTCCTCTTCTTCTCTGTCTCCAGACCTTATAGTTCCACCCTTGAGAAAGTTTATCAGAAATTATAAGGGAGGAGCAGAGAGAGGGGAAGCAACAATACACAGACAAATAAACAAGCATGCAAACAACCTTAACAGAGTAAGAGAGTCAGATTTAGTTTTTTGTTGTCAAAACCTTTTGGTCCATGGCTGTAATTTTTCAGTAATGATATATGAATTTTAGCCTAAGCCTTAAGTTTGGGCAAAATTCAGCCCATTAAGGTCCCCATATCTTACCTCTGAGGGAAAACTGTTCAATTAAGGTTGTATCCATTTAGTGAAAATGAGTTATGTTTGTGAAAGATATATAAGTAGTTTATAATTTTAATGTTTTCACAATCAGCTGGTCTTAATGAGAAAAAATTTCCACCAGAAAATCTATGCCTACCATAGTTCTCCTGTGTCTTTGTAATATATTTGTACTAAATGAGCAACTCATCCATCAGAATTAAGTACTCAAATCCCTTAAAGACCATTGTGCTAATTCCATGCTATCATTTGATTAAAATTCAGTGCCTCTACTTTTCCAAAATAAGGATTTTTTTTTTCTCTTTTTACTACTACAACATATATTTTGGGAATAGTATTTAACAACCTGTCACCTTTTTGCCCTGAGATCTAGCAGTATAAATTAACTTACACAGAATATTAAAACATTCATATTTCTATCAGCACATAAAGAAAGTAAAATAGAGTTTCAAAATGAAGAAGTAGAGATTGGCAAAACTCCATAATGTTAAACACAGTAGAGATGAAATTTAAAGGCTTTAACTACAAACACGATTTGCCTTGGTAGTCCCCAAATGCAGTCCCAGATATGCAGTAGAATATCTCAATCCTGCCATGGCATACCCATATAGATTGGATGCTGGGAACAGCTAGTACCAGCTGCCAATATAGCAGTAAATAGATTAAGCTCAGTTACTATCTATTTTATAAGAAAAAGTTTTATCTTGTGACTCACATCTGCGGCACAGGAGTAGACATTACGTAGAGTCAAAGTTTATGTGTAGCTAAGTGACTGAGATAACTGTCTCACTATCCAACTGATAGTTGTACCAATGTGAAACTTTTATATACAACTATTAAGCTAACTATTGGTAACAATTTTCATTTTCATTGGAGCATATTTCTTTCAACAAGGCTGTTTTTTAGGACTGCTGTTTACACAATGGATAGCTGATTGGGGTAACAGGAGCCCAAGTTCAGTGTTGCCAGGATGAAATGGGACACAGGGGATTCACAAGTACCTGTGCCAAACTGAAAGTGGGGCCTTAAATGTGAGTCTTCCGTATTCCTTGGAACTGCTCTGCCTACAGTATTATTGACTATTCTGCCAAGAGGTTAGAAAACTTAAAATAAAAACTAAAAAGTGATCATAACAAGACCATTGATGTTGATGCAAATTGAAAGCAAATTGAAAAAAAGTCTTTTTGTACTGTGTCTGGCTGGAATGGAGTTAACTTTCTTCACAGCAGATCATACTGTGCTGTGTTCTGGATTTGTGACTGAAACAGCATTGATCACACATCAGTGCTTTGGCTATTGCTGAGCAGTGCTTGCATAGCACCAAGTCCTCCTGGTTTTCACTCTGCCCCTTCAAGTGAGTAGGCTGGGGCTGGGCAGGAGGCTGGGAGGGAACACAGCCATGACTGTCAACCTGAACTGCTCAAACGCATGTTCCATATTCACTTGTTAAACTGTTTTTATCTCAACCCACAAGTTTTCTCACTTTCACTCTTCCATTGCCCTCCCACATCCTACAGGGAGTGACTGAGCAAATCTGCAGATGCTTTGCCACTGGCCAGGGTCAACACACTCATTTTCTAACAAAATTCACCGAGCAGCTGAGCTAGTGATTAAGTTCCAAATCTATCAGCTGATTAAAAGAGAATACAAAATTTTGTCACTAAGGCAGAAATGTGTTCCGTTCAATTTCTAGCTCTGTCCCAGGCTTTCTCTGTGGCCCTGGACAAGTCACTGACTCTGCTGTCATTGCACAAGTCACTAAATTTCCACCAGTGGGACTTCTGTTTTTACCAAAACTAACTTAATGGCAGCAGCAGCACTAAGCCATGCATTCTAAGCCTTGCATTCCTAAGCCATGTGTACTAAGCTTTTGTCTTCCTGGTTTCCCTCTTGTTTGCATTCAAATTAATCAGTAAGATGTTCTTTTAACTTATAGACATACAGCCTGTGGCATTATTTTATAGCAAATCCCATGAAGATCAGAGAAGATAGTGGTAATTTGATTATGTGTGCTTGACTGGACTAACATCTACTTCAAAGGTTTCCTGTGTTCTTTTGCTGCAAATTCGTCAGCTAAGCAGGCTCAGCTTCAGCTTTGAAACTGTTTTTTCACTTTCAAGGCTGTTTGTTCTTTAGCTGGTAATTGTACACATACAACTGACATTAAAGAGGCTTTTGAATACAAGAGCTAATATGAACTTCCAACTGTCCCCAGTCCAAAGACTTACCCTTTTAGAAAGACAGATAATAAAACAGACTTGTGTAGTTCATTAGCTACACCTAACCTGACTGAATACATCACTGTCAACTCTAGTAACCTTGGACAACAGAAGACCGTGTCACAAAAACTAAGATTAATGAAAATACTGAATGCTAAATATAAAATAAGACCAGAGTTTTCAAAGCAAAAACTTTTTATTGCTGACGTGTTAAAATGTTAATGGTTTATTTTTATGCAGGTAGCTTAAATGAAGCATGGGAGATTTGATAGACACTTTGAGCAATTGCAGTAATAAGTCAGCAGCATGAGCAGAGTCTCTGGCATACAAGGCTCTGGAGGAGGTGTTATGTAACTATCTGCTGTTGCTATTGTCTTTGACCTTATTTTTTTGTTATTATTATTCTTGCTCTAAACTGAGAATTCTGCTCTCATTTTCTATGCAGCCTGCTTTTTCTTGCCTAGAAATTAGGACTTTTAAAATAACTGCTATTTACTGGTGCCAAATCAGTTCTCTTTGCCTTTTTCTTATATTTTTTTCATTGACAGGCACAGTTACTGATAAATGAAATAATTCAGTAACAACTCTTAACTGCTAACAGTTCTTACTTTTGATAAGTGGTTTTCACTCCACTCCAGAAGGTCTTCTGAAAATCAGAAGAAAACCTACAATATTGGACTACACATTATAGTTACCTAAAATGTCACTGGTTTTAATAAACTAGACTCTTCATGGAGGATTGTATAAACACCACCACAAAAATGCAAAATACTATAAAGTAGATAATAAACAGAATGTGAGAATAAGTAAACAAAAAGGAAAGCAAAAGATCAGCATGTATCCTTTTCTCATCCTGGGAACCATTAATTCTGAGGACTTATTCTGGCTTTATTCTAACATATGAACTGGTGGGAAAGGAAGAAAAATAATTCATAGCAGAATTAGACTTAGAAAAATTAGCTAAAATGTCAGAAACAAGTCATATTTACCTGTCATGGAGCTGATATAGGAAAGCCATTTATGTATTAGAATATATGAATTATTAAGTTCACTTATATACTTGATATAAGAAATCCATTCCCATATTAGAATTTGTGAATTGTCTAACATTTGACAGAATGTATGCGAAGGTGCTTTTGGTCACGTAAATTAGAGATTGTTTTTAGTCAGGCAAACTAGAGGAAAAAGGATATCTATTTCTAACTCTATTCACTATAGAATCTTTGTAATCAATTGAGAGTGTCTGAAGTCACGTAACCTAGAGGAAAAAGGATATCTATATATCACTAACTCTATTCACTATAGAATCTTTGTAACCAATCAGAACGTAGCAAAAGTAACTAACAAGATGTCTGCCCATGGAACTGTCTAAATCAGCAAAATAGTAAAAGACCAAGCGAACAGAGCATGCGTCGAGACACAAGGTCGAAAGTCTACAGTGATGAAGACTACTTTGTGAGACCCCCGAAGTGAGGAAGAGATGGAAAAGACCACCAGAGCATTCTACTGCACATTCTCCAACAGAGACACTGATGTAATCAAAAGTGTCATATGACACGAAGAAAAGAGGCTGTCTCTTTACAGTATCCTGTTTATTAATGTATATAAATATGTAAGTTTTGTTCTGAAAAGTGAGCGAGTTTTAGCGAAGCTATTTGCCTCGTCTCCCAGTACTGTAATATAACAAATACCTTCTACTCAAAGATGAAAACATATCTCTGAGTGGTTCTTTTATTAGCAAGGTTTTTGGCATCAGAGCAGCTTAACAATTCAGTAAAAATACAGCATTGAAGAAACCTTCTGGGCCATCAAGGGCAATGTCATGTTATTGCATAGCTCCTGTCACAAAATTATGAAGCTGCTCGTTTTGTTTTTTATGCCATTGCCTCTACCCTACTGCTTCCATGGCCGCAATGTCAAATCCATTGCAGGAAGCTTTGCTTGCTTGCTTCGCCCATGCATTCCTGTGCTGTGTGAATCATGGAGGGAAACACTGATGCACTGAGCACCTGGATAGGGATTGTCCAAACTCCAAACCCCAGGACATCTGCTCTCGTCTGTGTAACATCTTGTGATGTTTTCTGCTTTTGTGCTTCCTAACAAGTGTTGGTTTGCTGTTATAAGAGTCGTTTTCCATGAAAGAACAGCTGAGAATAGCATTAAAAATCAGAATTATTATAAAAGAAAAACATCTTGTAAATAAAGCTGACCCTTTTTTTCAAGATCTTTCTTCTACAACATGAAATTATTATCTTAATTATTTTAAGATAATTATTAACTTAAATGTTGTAAAATATTCTAATTATTTTATTATTAAATATATCTGAATTTATAACTACTTTAAATTAATATCTTTTCTTTATAAAATGGTACATATAAAAGTGCTAAATGGAAAACCTTAGGCAGCAACACTATAGGAACACCATCTTAATATTTATTTTTTAAAAATGAGTCATAAGAAAAGAAGACATGACTGGTTTTCACACAATAAACTAATTTACAGTGTTATGATACCTTTGCAAACTCTGCATCCTGAAAAATTAGACGATCTCCAGCAAAAAGACTAACAATATCCAAAGCATTGCCAGCAGGTCAAGGGGTGGAATCGAAACCATTAACTCAGCACTGGTTAAGCCACACCTGGAGTGCTGTATCCAGTGCTGGGCTCCTCATGACAACAGAGACATGGATATTCTGGAGAAAGGGGACTGGAGCAACCCTCCTTTGAGGAAAGTCTATGTTCAACCTGGAGAAAAGAAGGCTCACGGGAATCTCATCAATCTACAGGGATACCCAGTGGGAGAGTGTAAAGAAGCAGAGCCAGGCTCTTTTCAGTGGTGCCCAGTGACAGGAGCAGAGGCAATGGCCACAAACTGAAGTGCAGAAGGCTCCATCTGAACATCAGCAAACACCTTTTCACTGTGAGGGTGACTGAGCACTGGCACAGGCTGCCCAGGAGCAAAAGCCATCTGGATTTGATCCTGGGCAACCGGCCCTGGGTCCTGCATGAGCAGGGGGTTGGATCAGGTATGTCCAGAGATCCCTGCCCACCCCAGCCATTCTGTGATGTTTTTAACAGTTCAACATTCCTTCACTTCTCATACCTAAACCCCTCAGTCAAGACTCAGCTCCAAGAAGCAGGACTAATCTGTGCACAGTAACATGCAATATCCAGGAAATCTTTTACTGTCAGATGATACTTCAACGAGCATAAGTGCAATATTTTCAGTGTATCAGGTGCCTCAAATCTACCCTTCCTTACTTTACACTGCTCACTTCCCACAGCTAGGGAAATAAATTGAATAGCAATCATGGACATGCTTTGTAAATCTGACAGGAAGCAGAAGACCATAAAAAACTCTTTGTAATAGTGGTATGCAAAATGAAAAGAGGTAAGGGCTAGACAGAACTGTCAACAAACTAAAGTTATGAAATATAACATTATGCTTAGATTTTGAGAAGCCTCTTCTGATCCAGATAAATTTGCCAGCTAACATCTTAGATTCTCTTGGATGAAAGTATTACTCTCTTCCCCAAAACACCATCAAAGTATGTGAGTGAAACATACTCTGTACAGGGAGCTACACACAGGGTTGTTCAATCCTGCTTAGTACAAAAGACTACAAAAGTTTCATTATCTATTAAAGACCAACTAAGACTGCCATTTATTTATATACAACTCAACATTTTTAGGGCAACTGAAGTATTAAAACAAATAACTAATTACATTCAGCATAGATGCAGGAATTTTAAGAGATCTTATAGAATAAAGTAAGTTAAAGATCTTTGATTAGAAAGGGAACAGTAATTTGTGAGCTTCTAAAATACAAGACAAAAAATATATATACATTTCTTCTTCGAGTCAGACATTAAAAAAAACCCTTTTTTTCCTACACTGATGAAATCCCCTTTCGGACTAACATTTTCAGTTTTAAAGTCAGGGCTCATGTAATCAGCAATGCAACCAAGCCCCTTTCTTACTTTTCTCAGGTGGAAAAACCTGTTGGCAAATACCGGGTTAGACATTTTCAGAGAAAATAAACATCTGTGGGGAAAAGCAAACAATTACACAGCAAATTAGTTTAGCTTGGTTCAAAATATTTCATGAAGTTGATCTGAAAAATTGCCCCTCATGCTTCAACAGTATCTTACCAGCATCTTTGGTACATTCTCCCCATAATCACCATCTGGCAGAAGTGCAGAGCAGTAACTTAAATTTCCCTCTAACATACATAAGTTAAGGACTCCTCTGTATCATCAGGAACATGGATGTTACAGAAAAGGCATAAAATTTAGAGTGCTAGTTATGTTCATGTACAACTTGGCTGTAATTTTACCTTCTGTTTATCTGGCAATTTTTCTTTTTTACAGACAACCTTTTTCCACTGAAAGATAAAAAAAAAAAAAGAAAAGAAAAAAAAAGACACTTTTAATATAGAACTTTACTGTGCCCATCTCTGAGCTATTACTTTTCCACCTAAAATCCTGTCACTATTGCTTCTCTCACCATGACCTTGCATTGGCTTCATCTTTAGCAAGACTGGTGGACAATTCTCTAAATATCCCTTTTTAAATGAGAACACTCCTTTAGCACTTCTACACTTCTTTAGAACGCCCTAAAGTCCTTTATGCTTTCTCTACATTAGAAGTTTTAGAGGAAATAAATCTTTCAAGGAAGAACTGGTAAAATAGGTAAGTTGTAACAACTTAATGTTATTACACAAATCTGTAAACAGGCTAATCAAAAGGTGCTAAGCCGGATGTGGACAGTAAATGTCCCTTCAAAATTTACTTCTGTGTTTGTATTAGATATATGGGGGTGAGAAAGTGCTTTTCTTACATAGAAAATCACCTTTATGCACATGATCACAAGTCTGAGATGATTTAATTCCCTTGCAGACATCCTGAAAACAACCTTCACTTGTTCAGGCTGCTGAGCATTTGTGTCATCTTGAACCTTCACCTCCAAACTTGAGTATTTTTGTTAATTGCTGTTTGACTTGCACTGTGCTACCAGCAGCAAGCAGCTCCGACTCATTTTCTAATCCTACAGAATGCACCCATAGCAGTGCACCTGTGAAAAAAATCAACAAATAAAAGCATAAAAATTTACTCATGTCACTTGCAATTAACACAATGAGAGCCAGAAAATCCAGAGCTGCTGTTTGTACTTGCTCTACAGTGAAAAATAAGCATTCCCAAACCAGCCCACTTGCAGCAAGAACCGAGAAAACTGATCTTCATGGACTACAAATACTACAAGCAAAAAAACCTGTTTACAAGCAGTTAAGTTTTAATAGCAGCATTTTAGAAAGGAAAAAGTGAATATTTATTTTGTGAGTGTTGATGGTCTGTGTGCATTGCTCCCTCTAGTGTAAAAGCTAAAAAATCACAACAAACATTCCCCAAAAAATCACATAGTAACAAACTTCTTTTAAAATTATTCTCTATTCACATTTTCCCCCTAAATATTTATAACATAATTTCTCACAATTTGATACAAGAAAATACATTTACACAGTTTCAACTGCTGATGCTCACAGTTCTATTAACATGAAAAGATCATACCAGAACAGAGCAGTGAATGTGCAAACTTACACCCTGTATTTACTACTGTAATGTTCCACAAGAAATTGGTAAGACACAATGTTTTGTTTTTTTTAATTCTCTCCACTAGAATACTGACTTCCACTCTATATGTTACAGTTATTAATAGTGTCATAGAAGAATCAGGTCTAAAATGTAGTGCAGCACATCCTGATAAGCATATACTATATTTGTTATAAAAATATATCTGTAATTAAATTAACGATCTCTTTAGTTTACAAAAGAGAAGCTTTTTTCCGCCTCCAATGCTGCTAGTATCAGAAGCAATTGAGAATTGGAAGAGAATGTAGGAAGCCTTCAAAACAATCATTTTGCAATTATATGTATACTTCTTTTGTACTGGCACTTCATATTTTACAGATAACACTTATCATACAAATATCAAATGATTATCTTCCATCTTCTGTTGTAATGCAATTTTAGTTTTCCAAGGTCTAAGACAGAAAACAACCCATTCCTCTGTGTGCCAAAATAAGGCTGTGAATCATTACCCAGTTTTACACACACACTGAATTTTAGTATATTTTGTGGAACTGGCCTGAAATAAAACCTGATGCAGGGTATTTTGTTTGAAGACCCTTAACAGGCAGTCCTAATAGATGCCAAATGATTCTACTGTCTCCATATTGCCCAAATTAAGCTCCATTCCATTTTAAGAGCATGGTTGTAGGGCAGATCTTTGAAGTCATTACACAAAAGTTCAATTTAAGGCAAACAACCAACTTATCATTTTTCTACCTGATGTGGCTGTTACAGCTACCAGAGCAGCACACCTCATGGATGGTCTGTCCACAATACCTGCCATCACTGCTCTCCCTAAAGCTGTGTTTACTGTCAAAATTGAGAAAACTAATTGCTTGATCGTTTATGAAATTCATCCAACAATCTCCAATTACCAGAGTTCATCATAGGCAACTGGTCCCAGCTAACCAGAATACCTACCATCAAAGGGCTCAGTAAGGACGATACTGCCACAAGAGAGCAATCAGCTTCTTGATTTAGTGCCTCCATCACAGCTCAGTCATGGAGTAAAGAAATGGGCACTACAGCAAAATATCAGGGGCTAAATTCAGGACAAAATTTACAGTTGAGAAAGAAATTTTATTTCAAGCTTCTACGGGGGTATTACAAACAATAGAGAATAAAAACATTAAAAACTATTTAAAAAGTAATTGTCCCTTTAAAATAAAGATTCAAGCAGGTTTAACAATGAAGTATGCTATTCAATGAAGTTTTAAAAAAAAAGATTTAAAAAGTATTGGTTTTGCTGTATTTGCTAATCCTTTATAAAAAAGCTGGGCATAAATACTTCGTGCATTCATATGCATTATTTGGTGTTTCATATTATATAACTTGGTACAGTATTTACGATATCACTGCAAAAGAGTTCAAACACAGTGCATTTATAAATAATGGAGCCATTATAAATCACATTGCAAACATACCTTGCCATTTTCATTGTTACAAATTCAGAATCTCAGTGAAGGTAGGAATAAAGTAGCTACAACAATCAATATCTTGACTTTATTTTTTTTTTCTTTTTAATATAAAAATGCAGTTCTGGAAACCCACCCTTCTTCTTCCCCCTGCCCAAACATAATGCTTTACTTCTTAAAAATAAAAATAAAGTACTAATTCTATATACATCACATGTACCATACAAAAATGTATCCAAAGTTTCTATTGCTACCAAAGTGTTCTAAATTAAAAGTTACATAAATCCCCTCATTGGAAACAAAAGATTACAAGTTACCAAAAAAACAAATTACACACAAACCATCAAGTTATTTTATACAATTTCCAATACATTTTTCTCCCAAAGCAAGTTGTCTTCTCATGTGCCTGTATAAAAATGCATATCAATATATTTGTCAATTTTATTTTTCATTATAAAGCAAATTAATACATTTTCTACAATAAATAAACACAGGGAGGCACACATATCAACAAAATTAAATCAATGGGAGATAAATGGGAGATGGTTTTGAAAGAAATAATGTGCTTGCAGGCTTTAAGCCATGTTTGTTTAAAACAAAAACAATCTTAAGTTATTTTGGGCAACAATGGAGTGTTTTTGGTGATTTGCAAGTGATGTACATAGTATAATTTTTATTGATGTCTTTCTCACAAAGTACCCTCCAAAATAATGCAACTTCCTTTCTTAAAATACATATTTGTAATCGTAAATTTACATCAATCTTAAATATGTGGTACTTTGTGCAAAGAGCAACAATTTACACAAACATTCAGAAGTCTTTTTCAGAAGCTACAGACCAAGGAAGAAATTATACAAGCAGCACCATACTGTATATGATTTAGGCAAACATATATTTGATGCCATTTTGATATTAGGCTTTAAGATCCACTAAACACCTTAAGCTGGAAGATGGTGCTTAGGTAGCTTAACCTCAGAAAGAACGAAAAAGAAGGTAAAAAGCATGGAAACAAAAACCAACTCCCTCCCCAGCAAAATTATAAAAGGAATTAAAGAGCTACTTCTAAAATCAGAATAAGTTAAGTGTTGAATATACATTTATGTACAATTATGAACACTATGAACAAGACATTTTAACAGGTTTAGTGGAAAATCCTCCAATCTACAACACAATAAAATAATTAATCAATATGGCAATGGTGATTTAGAAGAATTGCTCAGATATTTCAAGTTTGCAGAACTCAGCCACTGAATCAACAATTAAGGGGTTGTATCTTCAATACATTCTTTTAGACAAAGAGGTTCATTAGTAGAGTTCAAGTCTGTGTGGTATTTTTCATGTCTTGCTAGAATCTCTGTTAGTCAATATCACTGAAGTCACTGACTGGTTCTCCATGGACTCTACTCAGGTGATTCATAGCACGATCAAAAGCAATTCTTACTGCTTTTCGTATGCTTGAGTTACGTCCTTCCATCATTTTTAACTTGTCTATAGTCTCGTCTATCCCAAGGGGAACCATTTTGGATTTGGGAAGCCACTGCCTGTAAAAAAGGGTAAAATAAATATGTTAAATATAGAATAAAATCAAGAAGTTTGCCCAGAAATGTCAGGGCTACTATTCTTGTTGCTCATACAGCAGATCTGCTTTACCATCTTAAACAAAATGAAGAAATACTTTTTAAGACAGTACTTACTTTCCTTAAATATTTAAAGAACATGAAATATTAAGGAAGTCTCTTTCACAAAACAGAGAATACATTCCAATTCAATGAGAAGTATTTAATAACTAAGTATAAACTGAAAAAATTAGCCTAAAATACTGTCGCAGGTTAAAAATAGGCAGCAGCAGCTAACAATAGATATAGCCCAAGATTCACCTGACACAGTATTGTTTCTCCTCATTTTTCCATTTCCATTACTACAAGGAATTTTCAGATGATGAATTTTTGCCTTACAATTAAGACATCTCAATTTGGTCTTTAAGGGAAAAGCTAAACTGGTAAGAAATTTCGGCTTAGCACGCTTTTTCCCTGAAGTATGAAATCCCACTAACTCCATACTCAGGGTACTTTTCTGTTCTAAGCTCCATAAATATCTTCACATTCTTGGCATAAAGAAGTGATAAGGGGAAAAACTCTGCACCCAATTCATCTAGTTAAGGGGAAAGCATTCCATATATTTACTTTAAAAGCATAAATTAAATTTACTTTGTTTTCATAAATCTTTATGGTAATCCTGTTTTCTTAAACTACAGACATTAAGGAAAACAAAAATTAGGTACATTACTGAATTAATTAACTGAACTATTAAAGTGTGTTACTGTAATCTGCAGTCCCAAACCTGCAAATGGCAGAAACCCTCCTTTTGTTTAAAAGTATCAGTTTGGGAGACCATTTGGAACTGAACCAACTGGAAATCAGTCAAGTCTCATATAAAACATTTTATTTGAAAACTTTCTTTTAAATGAGTAAAACTGACTATGGAAATACTTTTTTTTTAAAGCATTCTAAATTACAGCCCTACTGCACTCAGCACAGCCACTGAAGCAAAACATGAAGAGTCAATACAAGGACACAGAGAGAACAGTGTGATAACAGCATGAAAAACAGCAGCCTATCCATTATCAGTTTTAATATACATCAGAGGAAGTTTTAAGAAAGCATTTTTAACAGAAAGCTTGCCAAGTCCTCCAGATACAAGTGGTGAAGAACAACAAATATGACTATTTGAAAATCTATAGGTTATAGGCACTGCTATCACAGACTGAATACTTACACCCTGCTATTTACACCCTGCAAATGAATGAAAATCACAGAGAGGGGTTTAGGACTAAAAGAGACAAAACAGAGGTAGAGTTATGAGTGCCAAAATACTCAGTCTAAAAGAGCCATTACCAAAAATGTTAGTGGGGTGAGGGTGGAGAGGATGAGAGGAAAGGGAATGGAAAAAGGATTGAGCCTTTTCCTGTCTATCTATGCATAGTATCCATTAGAGACAACTATGCACAATATCCGCAAAATTTAGGACCACCTGCATATGGTGCTGAATCAGAAAGGTTTAAGCTGCAGAGGACTCCCCAGATCAAGAAGCAATTACAGCAATTATTAAGAGAGTGGCTATGAAGAACATGGATTACACTTGTGATACCAGGAAGGGATTAATAAAAGAGAAACAATGCTGAGTATATTTAAATGCAGATGTTCTCTCTAAACAATGGCAGAAGAATGCAGGATCCCACAGCAACTAAACAATAATGATCATGAAGAACTACCAATTAGTTTTATATTAAACTAATAAAAATAAATGAATAAATGAAACCAGCTTGTAAATAAAATCAAAAAACTATTTAATGACTTATATGATTTTCTTCCAAACTGGCCATAAAAAGATATCTTTCAGTGTTGATATGCCCTGGTCCAAAAATAGACTCAAATATGAAATTTTAACATTAGTTTATACTTCCACAGGAATTGTTTCCACAGAAAGATTTTTCAATTTTTTTCTAGATTAAAGGCATAGATTCTTAATTTTAAGTCACTGCATTAAACAACATATTTCAGTAACATACCAACTTCTTTTATTGTCAAAAAACAGTACTAAGAATAGTTTCTCATCTGATTTGGTCTGCATTTGTTCTCCAATTTTCAGTACATCCAGAGGTGGCACTGGTATAGTAACACCATTGTGATGGCCAGCAACACGAGGCATCTTAGGGTCAATAATCTATGAAACAGAAGAAAGGACAGTTTGTAATATTTAAAACCATGTAATCTATTTTCAGAAGGTATTACAAATAAAAGTTAAGGAGAAAGAATCATAAATTAAACAGCCACTGTGTATAAACTGACTTTGTGTTACACACAATTTTTTGACATAAGCTGAATAGGCATAGTGGAGGCACAGTGGCAGATTTAACTGAAAAAAACAATTTTTATCCCTATCCGTTCTTCTTAAAATCCCATCGGAATTTCACTTAGTACAACTTTGAGACTGACAATCAGGTTTCAGAATGAGAACCAGGATTTCTAAAAGCCATAACTGACCTGTAATTTTGGGCTCTGAATTTCATATAACTTAAAGAAACAACCTATGTTAGTTTCTGCAAAATACATGCTCCATACTCAAATTCTGAAGCAAAAAAATTTAAAAAAAAAAACCAAAACCCAACAAACAAAAAATTAAATATCACATTTCATATCCAGTTTAATGACTCAGTCTTCAGCAAAACATGCAGTTATAGTCACAAAGTCTTTCCAAACAAAGGTTGAGGGAGGGGGGAATATGCTGCTAACATTAAACTAACCATGCTGATGGAGAAACTTTGTAAGCAGATCATAGCATTACGAAGTGCTCAGCTTCCACCAAAGAAGGGTTATGTTACTCCATGCCTGTTTCACCCATCTCCTACTCTACAAACTCCTGTTGGTATTTTAGCATCCACACTGGCACCAATCATAATCCACAGTAAACTGATTATAGGAATTAAATGAACAGAAAGATAACACTGTGGGGAGCTCATAGAAATCAGAACTTTCTTCTCTTGACTGAGGTTTAATTCCTCAGTGAATTCATCCCACTCTCAGAAACATCAGTGCTGACATAAAGGAGTGGGCAGAAAAGGAGCCCTTTGATCTTGATCAGCTTAAATCTAGTGCTAGCACCATTCAGTAGACAATCAAATAATCAAATTTTCAGCATCTGACCCAGGAGTGTTTGAGTCACCTGTTGAGTGCACTTCAGCTCAAGTGCTCTGAATGTCACCTCGAGATTTTAACCTGACTGTACAATTACATTTCCTGATGTCCTCAGCTCACATATATTAGAATGATTGTCCAGTTGAGTATACAATTCAGGTCAAAGTGTATGAACTGTTTCTATAACCCCAAATGCCTGAAGCCAAACACATAATCAACATTTCCTCTGCAAGCTTTGATGTAAGTAGAACTGTGTCTGTTTCTCCTGTAATAACTTGAGCACAATAGATTTAAGTTTCCAGTACATCATTCACAACTGACTTCAGTCACTTTATTCCATCTCTACATGTGTTTTGTTTCTTTAATGAACTGTAGAATCATGAGTATTTTTATACTCATTCTGGAGCAGAAAATATCTTACAATTCCAGCACTAACAAGATGTCTGTCAAATGCTTAATAAAATGATCCTTTAAATAATACATAATGCAGAAACAAAGACTACTGAGACAGCTGTTTAAGCTGGGATAGAGGTAATTTTGTGCACAATAGGTAGCATGAGGCTATTTTTTGGATTTGTGCTGAACACAGGGTTGATAATACAGAGATGTTTTTGTTATTGCTGAGCAGTGCTTACACACATCCAACGTTTTTTCTGCTTCTCACACCACTCTACATGTGAGGAGGCTCAGGGTGCACAAGGAGTTGAGAAGGGACACAGCCAGGACACCTGAGACCAACGGACCTACAGGATATTCCATACCATACAGCATCATGCTCAGTATATAAAGATGGAGGAAGAAGGAGGAAAATAGGGACATTCGAAGTGATGTCATTTGTCTTGCCAAGTACCCCTTACATGTGATGGAGCCCTGCTTTCCTAGGGATGGCTGAACACCTGTCTGCTCATGCAAAGTGATGAACGAATCCCTTGTTTTGCTTTGCTTGTGTGTTTGGCTTTTACTTTACCTATTAAGCTGTCTTTATCTCAAATCCATGAACTTTCTCACTTTCACTCTTCCAACTCTCCTCCCCTTCCCACTGGGGTAGTGAGTGAGTGGCTGCAGGGGGCTGAGCTACCAGCTGGGGTTAAGTCAGTACACGTAAGTATTGCAAATCAACAAGGACAGGCAGGGGACCAGAGATTTTTGATTTAAAATCTGATATTGCAATAACTTTACAAACTCAATGCATGGTAAAGCAGGCAGAATAAACTACCTTTATTCAGCCTGAATGGGAAACGGTCAAGTACATTAAGTTCACACATTGTGTTTTCAGAACAGAAACAGTATCACTACTAGGGTACTTATGGGAAGCTGGGTACTTACCAGAGCTGGGTAAGAGGGATATCCACTGCATTTGGCCCATACTACTTTTAGAGGCTCAAGAACAGATGTTGCAGCATCAGTTGAAATCCACATACTGCTATGCCCAACTTCTGAGAACAAATAAATAAAAAATTAAAATGTTCCAGAATGAAACCCTCAGACAAATCTTCTGCAGTTCTTGGTTTTTTCAAATAACTCATGATCATTAGAATCCAAATACCAATACAACCTTTCACACATATACCAATAAAAAGCAGGTACTGTTCATAACAGCTTTTCACAGGATACTAGTACTTTAATCCAAGCCTACAGATAAAGAATAAGGGTTTACACACTTCTAGAAACAGTGTATCTTAAAATGTTCTACTTCTTAGGAAGCATTTGCAATTTCTAATGATCTTTTCCCCTTGAAATAGCTCAAAAGCAAACATAAAATTACAGTACTCCACATAACCAGTTTCTTTTAAAACTACGACCCTCTCTTAGAGGTGATGATTTTTAAGATGCAAGTTGAACAGTATGTTTCTGAAGTGCTGGATATCCATAGAGAGATCAGCACCTGATAACTTAAAAATGCTCATCTGGTACACCTGCCTATTCTTATGTCTAAGTTCTAACCTGCATTTTAATTTTTATTTATTTTTTAACAAGCCCTCTTGGTCTCTCTGCCCTGCCCTTTCCTGCAGCAAAGTTCAAGATTAAGAGGGTTTGAGGAAGCAGCTGCACTAGTTGTTTATTTCTTCTCATGAAGCAGCATAATGGACACCTGAGTTTATGTACTGCACACTTCTACGACACTCCTCCATTCTTTTCTGTTGCTCACCATGGGATTGAAGCCTGAGATAGGTTTAAGTCTTTCAGCTGACCAAAGCTACAACTGGCTGCCTAGACACAGAGGGATGCAGAAGACAGTGAGTTATACTCTCAAGATGGAACTGAGGGTGGTGATCAAAGGGGAGAAGGTTATCAAAGCTCATATGCTGTAAAGATGAGGCGGCATTTCCTGCATGGGGAAACACGGTACCAAAATACAGTTCAGCAGTTGCAGTTGCACTAAGGCAATACTTGATAGAAGCAGCTCTTTACTTGTCAAAATATAATTTATTCATCATTTTTTTTCAACCTGCTCCCATTTAAAATGGGCATTGCTTACATATAATGAAAGGTGGCATGCAGATACATATTCTACCTCAACATTACAAAAAAGTGCTGTGGGATAAAAGTGGTTTAACTATAAGAGCAAAAATAAAAATGTTTAAAGTGATCACTTAAAAAACTTAAAACTCAGTTCAACCATTCTCCACAACAAGTAGCTATTTCTCTGCTCTATTCGTATGCCAGTTGGAAAAAGCCATGAGGATTTAGATTAATGCATCCTTCACTCACAGACTTTTTTGAAAAACATAGACATAGAACTGTATCTGATACATAAAACCAGTACAAAATCCTCTTCTTCAGGGCAGCTAACAATAAACTACGCTATTTTCAACTGCAAAAAAAAATGGTATTTTAATGCTGAGCAGAAGGTCATACACAATCTGACAGGATGCATGCAGCCAGACTCAGAGATTTCTCAAGTGTATACACTCTAAGAGTCTCAGAATTTTTCTGTGGTGGTTTAGTTTTCTTGGTTTTGGTCTAGGCCTTCCCTAGTAACCATGTTATAACTAAGGAAGTATTCCACACCATTCCTTCACGTAATCTGGGTATATAAAGATGGGGAGTTTCCTCCCTCTCTCTCTTCCTTTCGTGTGCTTGGAGGACATCAGGTCTCTGTCGGCTTTAGCTCTTATCATTGTGAGCTGAGGCCTATTGGAGAAGCTGGTGTCCCAGCCGTATGGAGGGGAAGGACCTGCTTTCTCTTAAGGGGAGTTTGGTGAGAATTGATGGTATTAGTTACTTATTGAGCTTTTCCCTGAGTTTACGAGTTTGTGTCTCTGTTTCGTTTGGTTTTACCCATTTTTGTCACATTTCCCTTTCCCCCTTTTCCCTTTTGGGATTGCTTTGGGATTTGTTCTGTAGATTCAGAGGGTTTGATTGTATATAATTGTAATATATGTGAATATATATATATACTTTTATTACGATTGTCTTTTTGGGTACTTTTTTTCCTTCTCTCTTGGGGGCGTGTGGAATCTGTGTGGCCAGCAGGGAGCCAACCCAAACCTCCACATTTTCGAAGTCAGAATTTCTTCCATGTGGTAATAACAGGTTAGTACTCTAGCACATCTGATTACTAGTTTTCTTTTACATCTGTCAAAGAAACCTCATCTTTTCCTTTTCTTTCAAAACCTCTTTTATTCTTTTATTTCCTCAAGCTATGAGAGACAATTCATCAAAATCAGAATCAGGTACTGCTCTTTTAAGTGTCTTTAAAGAATCAAAAGCAGAAACCAGCAGTTTCTGCAATGATAACAAAAACACTTTCAGAATGCCTAATGTATTTAAGTAGCAAGAATAAGAATGCTAGACTGTCAAATAAATGGCCAAAATTATACAGTACTATTAAGAATACAAGTGTTTATAGTTACCAGCTGCAATTCTTGCTGCTTTGGCATAGTTTCCATTTTCAATGCATGATATCAATTCACTTCTGTCTTCCAGCGTGTGTCTCCGTATCAGGGCAGGTTTACCTTTACCACACTTTGGCAGGCTGAAACTGCAAAAGCGTAAATATTAAAACCATTACTTGATAATTACCATAGTTCACTATAAATCAAAACTTTGAAAAAGAATTTAAATTTCATCAGTACAGAGCAAAATCAGAACAGAAAGTCCTAAAGGAATGCTATGTAATAAATACAAACAATATAAAAGCCAATCCCCTGATTATTTTTAAGCACAGAATTGTCTGGTTATCAGCAAAAGACAAATGGCATGCAATTGCACCTCAACTGCTGTACAGGTTGACAGATGTGCACAAATGACAGAAGGTGCTCTATCTTCCAGTATTACACTGGGCAAATGAAAACATATTCCCTCTGTTCCAACAGTTCTACTACATAGGAAACACAACTATTCTCTCCCATTCAAGTATTTTCAATTGCAAAATGTCTATACAAAAAATGGTAGAATTTGTTTTCTGCATACTTGAATTTTCTTTAAGAAATCAAAGAACTGAACAGCAATTATACTGAGAATTTGATCTAGAATATCACATTTAAAAAAAAGATGCAATACTAAATTGTCTTTGTCTCTCTTCTGAAAGCCTATTTGACACAACTGCATTAACACCACTCCTTTAACTTGAACAAATGAATAAAGCCTTCTATTTTCCTCTAACAGATTCACCCTATACTCTCCTGTATACCCCATCTTCAAAGCCCACGACTGGAGACAGCTGCCTTTACCCAGAGATTAGTGTTCCTTTGGGAGATATAACATTGGTGATGGAGACATATTTATCAATGGTGGTAGAGGTGACCATTCTGAGAGTCCTGTCTTTTAACAACAGACTTCAGAAAGTCAGTAGTTGGTCATCACTGCACTAACTAGTCGGTAAACCACAGACTGATTGCCTACAGTTCCAAAGCTATTGAATTTACCTTTCCTGTGCGCAAGACTCTGTTTTGTAAATTGCTGCTCTCCTCCCTTCACCAAAATAAACTCATCCATTTTTAGTGTTCAGGATTAGGAAGGTAATTAAACCAAGATGGCACAAAATATATATGTATCTATACTGAGCAAGAGAAGCATAGTCTGAATCTGCAATAATCTGAATTCAACAAAATAATACCAGCAATGCTGAAAAGTGTCTCTGATATGACTACAATAACTCAAAAAATTGAAATGTACTCTTCCTTCCAAAATTTATGCAATGCACTCCATGCACTTCATTGTGGGTCACAAGCAATATATAAAACTGATATATTCAGTCTCAAATTTGTATTTCAGATTTACAGTTTTACCTTGAGTTACACAAGAGACTGTTACTAGACGAAATACTAGATTCTGATGCACAGCGGCGACGAGGTTCAACTTTTCTTCCCGGAGTATCGTCTAATGCTCTCTCTTTACTTTCATCTCCAAACCCATTTGACAGACCTACAACATAAACCAAAAAAACCCTCCTGCATCAAACTGGAAACTGCACCATTTTCATTAACAACTTTTTGTATTCAAACAATGTATCATTATTGTTCTGTACTTCAAGTATTTTCATGTGACAAAAAAGAACACAAATAGTAACAAAATATTCAGTTTCAAAACACAGTATTATAAATAGGAGATTCCTGTTGTCCAAGTTTTAAAGACAGGATGAACATTTAGCAAATGTAAAAAAAAAAAACAAAATCCAAAAAAGCCAAACAAACAATCAACAAAACCCCCAAAGAACAACAAAGTAAAGATTATAATATGGGAAATAACAAATGGAGTATCAAATCACTATTTCCATGTAATGTTTTCAACTATGAGGACAAGTCACGCTGCAGAAGCTGAGTAGGAAAAAAATCCAAGAAAATAAAATGTTACAAGCCGGGCAGATTTACCAGGGTTAAGACGAGAATAAATTGAAAAAAATGTTATTAAGCCAAGAAATACTGAAAATCCTTTTCAAACACGGGAAGTAAAGACTGGTATGGATCTCCTCACAATGCTGTCTAGTTCTTCCTGGAAGTCTTTCCATTTTAGTGTATGCAGACTGACTGTTTTCTGTGGCCAATAATCAATAATATACACATTGCTGTTTATAACTAGCCTTCCACTGGCACAATTTTATATGCATCCAAGGATATTACATTTTAATTCCATAATTGTAATGAAAACATTTAAAAGGCTTTTATATTACAAGCTACTGATTTAATGGGCTGCTGTCAATCCTGCTCTGGGCTTGCTAATTCACAAATAGTATAGTCCTTGTTAAGCCACTTTTGAACTTTATTAAAGCAACAAGAAGAATTTTAAGACAGCAGTCTTAAGAGCAGACTTTCCAGGAAATGTGGGTGTGGACATTAAAACTAAAATGGAAAGAATCCAACAGAGAGACTCTAAAGCATCATCAGAAATGCACTGCCTAAAGGCAATGGTACCAGCCTGCAGTCAGCTACTGCAAATTACAGGCTACAAAGAGAACAAAATGTTAACACAAATTCAAGTCTGTACATGACTCTCACAAACGCAAGAGGGCGCTACCCATCCCAGCCATCCTGCTATTGCCAAAGTCTTGAAGGTCCCATGATCTTTACACACTCAGACACAGGCCATTAAGATTATGTAAT
Source organism: Campylorhamphus procurvoides (assembly GCA_013396655.1). NCBI lineage: Eukaryota > Metazoa > Chordata > Aves > Passeriformes > Dendrocolaptidae > Campylorhamphus > Campylorhamphus procurvoides. Next base: position 1,575,208 of record WBMV01006539.1, on the reverse strand, counting down.
TTCATATGCCTCTCCACAGAGTATTGCAGCATAAAACAATTGTGGCAGAATTTCCTTTATGATGTTTAATTCTTCCAGTCTGTTTGCTACAAAGACCTCAGCAAAGAAGGCTTGCTACTAAGGAACTTGAGGTTAGCAAGATACTTTGTACAATCAGCAATTTAAGGGATTTTGCCTTCCACCCCAGGAGACCTTCCATTTGGATTATCAACACAATTTTAGATTTTTAAGAGAAAAGGAGAATTTACTGTATGTTCTAGAAGATTTACAGGTAAGCATTCTCTTTCATTGTCACTTAGTTGATAGTGTAAACATTCATTTTAAGAGTCTGTTTTGAAACCCCTGTATTTGCCTTTGATTTTTTACAGAAGAAAAATTATAAAGGTAGTATTGCCCTGTCAAGCACCAAACTACATGCTATTGATTAACCTTTTTTTCACTCTCAGAAACTTGACAAAAATAGCTGGAGATTAAGGAGTTCAGTCCTAGACTGTGTGGAGACTTGTCAAAAGAGTGCACTTTATGAGAAAGCTTAAATTCCCCTATACGCTATCACAGTACATTTCATATGGCATCTGAAATGAAAAGCTGAAAAAACATTCTGCAAAGGAAATCTCTTAGGTCTCTGCAAATAACTATTTTTTATTCTTCAATATCCTGTCAGATATATTTTTCAAGTAAGGGGTATAAACTGTTTTGTTTTCATCCTGCCACAAGCTGAAGACACATTACTCAAGTTATCATTCAGGCATCAAGCTAATATGAATCAGCTATCAGCAGAAACAAATCAAATCACAGACTTTTAAAGACAGGTCAAGTAATGAGTGCTACCAGAACCAGTGCAGGTTCCCAATGAACTGTGAAAGTGGAAGGAAATACCTGGTTTATTCTTATAAGAGCATGTTTAACCATTTATAAGCCAAGTAAGACTTAGGCACTTATCTCTACATATACTGGTTCTGTATGTATATGTACACCCAGAACAAAAAGACTTCATATTTTTATTACTTCAATCAGTTTATGACTGTGCTGCCACCAAAATGGACATTTTAGTGCTCTTATTCCCTTGTGATGGTGTCTTCTCACTGTCACCATGTCAGTACCAAGAAATATGTGGTCATGGTAATGAACTAATTTTCAGCGATGCACTGGACAAAGCAACCATGTGATTGTCTGATTGCTGATGTTGAGAAACAACGAATGCAACAGAAACGTGCAACTATAGCAATGGAGGCAGCTCTCTACAGTGGAAGTCCAGTATTATTCTAGTTTAAACATAACCTATGAGTTTTATCAATCTGTAGAATGGCTACTAACAGCAGTGTCCTAGTCTCAACTGGGATAGAGCAAATTTTGTTCCTAGTATCTGGTACAGTGCTATATTTTGGTTTAATATGAGAATAATGTTGATAGAATACTGATGTTTTGGCTGTTGCTAAGCAGTGCTGACCCTAAGTCAAGGACTTTTCAGTGTCCCATGCTCTGCCAGTGAGGAGCTACACAAGAAGCTGGGAGGGAGCATGGCCAGGACAGCTGGCCAAAGGGGTGTTTTGTACCGTGGAGTGTCACATCCAGTATATAAACTGGTGGGAATTGGCTGAGAGGGGCTGATCACGGCTGAGGCATTGGGCTGGGCATTGATCAGTGGGTGGCAAGCAACTGTATTGTGCATCACTTTTTTCTCTTGAATTTTACTCCTCTTTTTCCTGTTATTATTACTATTATACTCTACTTTGTTTCAGTTATTAAATTACTCTTACCTCAATCCCCAGGTTCCATCTTTTTCTGATTCTCTTCCCCATCCCACCAGGGGAGAGAGAAGTGGGGCAGTGAGTTGCCAGCTGGGGTTAAACTATGATGAGTGGGGGGAAGAGAACCCCAAAATTTCTGACAAATAAGGAATATTAAAGTACAAAAGAATTTAGAGCTCCTCAGACATATTTCTCTCTTGCTTGTGGAAGTGTGAAAAACAAAGAACATGTAAGGTTATCAGCAGGAATAATTTTCCTGAGTATCAAGCCCCAAATGACAGGTGCTTACAAAATCCATGAAAATCAAGTTTATCCAGTTCATGTTTCAGACATTTTAGGAACAGGCATTATTTTACTAAAGAAAGACCTCAATACTTACTTAAAATGAAACACACTCATATCTAGTCACAGATGCAGCAGTTCTCAAGTGACCTTGTAACCCAGGCAATAAAATCTAAGTGCTTTATTGCAGTAGCATTAACATGAAAAAAATAATCATACTCCATTTATAAGCTATAGCTTGGAATTGGGCTTCTTTTAGCTCATTACAAAACACTTTTCTCCCATGAATCATGAAATGTCCTGTAGCTGCTAGAATAAATGAGATTAAATAAGATCTCCATTTGCTTTAAGGAATTTGCGTTTTATTGAATCAGTAGATATTACTAAGAAGGTCAAATAAATAAAATCCATGGGAGAAGTAAATAATCCTACTTGCAGCTTTCGAAAAGCTCATGATTTTGTTTGATCAAATAAGCTTTCTCTATAATCATAGAGTGAAACTTTATGTCAGGTACTGAATTTCCTATACATACTCCCTCATCAACACTCCTGACTGACAACAACTCCCTCCCTTAGAAAGTCCTAAAGATCAAACTAAAAATCTTTCATTAGTGGATAATTACTTTTTCTTTCCCCTCTATTCTTAAATTTCTTCAAAAAAGCAGCCCACTCCCAGAAGCAGAATTCAACTTTTTTCAATTAAAGGGAATTCACGAAAGTCCACTATGCATCTTAAATGTAGGGTTACTGCCTTTCTAATCTTCAGTTCAACTTCAATGTACATGGAAAACTTACTGCCTTGTCAATCATGGCATATAACAACCATTTTAAAAATAAAAAATAATGCTAACTAAGAAGAAAAAAAAAGGTAAAGATGATGAGCTTTACATTTTTCCACAGTGCTGAAAACTTTATTTATCAGGAAAAGTTTTAACTTTTGCTCAACAGTAGCAGTTTGCTCTTGAACTGCAATTAAAACCTTCACTGACTATATACATCAAGCAAGCTAGAACCTCGTTGCCCATACCAAATTAATGGAAGCAGGAAAATGTAATTCCCAAAAGACAGCAGAAGTTTGGGAAAATCAATGGAGGAACAAAACTCCTAGTCCAACGCGCAGCAGAACATGCCCCATGAATGTACAAAAAGTTGCCACAGAATACAGAATTGTGTATTTCAGACTGTGATCACATCTTATGGTTCTACTGAAGCAAAAATAAAGAAGCCAAACTTGTACAAAATTATTCTAAAGCGATTAAAACTTTGCTATGCTTGATGCAAAACCAAGCATATCCAAATGTAAGAAGCGCTGTACTAAAACTAGAGCTGAACAGCTGAGATGCAATCACTTAAAAAACTGCAAGCATTCAAAAAAATGACTGCACACAGTGCACCAGCACTTACAACCACTATTTAGGTTCATTTTACCAAGTAAGGACTAACCAAGTTCTGACTTGTGCATTTACCCAGAACTAGTGGTGATAGTCTTCATTAAAATATATATATATATACATTAAAGAAAAAAGCGTATTTTATGAAAATAAAGATAATTTTTGTTGTACATATCACTTCTCCAAGGAAGATGAGATTGTTTTTTGCGGGAAAGGGAAGAGGATGGAGATATAGCATTCTTAACTAATCTGTTCTCACAGAACATGTTCTGGGAATAAGAACGCTGAGACTGGTAAAAATCTGCGACCAATCTGTGTCACATATACTACAACATGTACAACTTTGTAACTTACGGAAATGGGGCAATATATTGAATGAAGAGCATAGTTTCATATATGTCAAAGACTTCCTCCAAGAGTGTTCATTTCTATTTGTTTTTTGTTTTAAGGATGGCTCGTGTCTCCAACATGATCCAAAATAATTACTTCAAATGTAATTGTCTTTCTGCGTTCCAAAAGGATCATTTAATTGAATTCCATTCCATGTTGAGGACAATAGAAAATAATTAGGATCCAAAGAGATAAATACCCAGCATGATATTAGTTAATATGAGAACCTGGAAGACAGTGAAAAAGCCATTAAGTCTCTCTGAAAGGAAACAGAGCTTTCAAATAAATAGCCATCCATACAGCACTGTCCAGAGACAGTGAGAACGACACAAGTGCCCCATGTATTCTAATATTCAGCTAAAGTTTCAAAAGGGACAATCTAAATAAAAAGTTTCACTTTGATTCAGGCCTCTTTCTTGAAAAAGAAAATACTGAAAGTCATTGAAAGCACAGAATACAACCTCCACATGCATGATATGCATCAAGAACATGGCTTAGAAATGTATCTAAAAATACATCCAGTAAGAGTAAGAAGGGGGATGTCACTGACTTAAGGGATTTATACATACAGGTATGCACAGACAGGATAAAGGAATACTTTAAGGTAATAAATAATCAGAAGCTACTGTACTCTTAAAAATGCAAATGTTGAAAATGGGCATAATGCAGTAACAGAAAGGCATCCACAAAGTTTTTAAAAAGTGAATCTTAGAGTAACCCTATAAATGTCTACTTCAAACAGTAAATTCTGGAGTGCTCTAAGAATATTAGATACAATTCTTCTTTTCAGAATACACAGATGAACATCTAAGCACATCGAAGTTTACAGTGCTTAAAACAGTCTTCAGTATGCAGACAAAATAGGAGCCAGTTACTCACAAAGACTATAAAATCTGGTGTGAAGAGTCCCCTTGAAAAGAAAGCTTTACAAACTTGCTTAAAATTTGTTCATAGCTAAAGATAGCAAAGACAGGTCAAGCAGAGCCCATGATGTGTACCTACACACTAAACAGCCGCAGCTTTCAAGATTCTAACCAGGAAAATTTCACCTTTGAAGGTTTAAGTAGCACCTAATGAAAATAGTTTGGTGGTTCCACAAATGGTCAGTTTGACAGGTTCCAAAAGAATGCTTGAGAATTCATCCTGTAATTACTAATTTTCTTCAAATCTGGGAATAAGAAGTGTCTCTGACTAATCAGGTAAGACTCTGCTACAACAGCAGAATCTGATTTGCCCAACATAAAGGAAAACTAATCAACATTTAATAACTACAGCCTCCATAAGATAAGGATTGTATGTTGCTCTGACATACAATGGATGATTGTTCAAGATATTTTAAAATATGCAAGTGGGAGGCAATACTGATGGAGGAGTTAGAAAACTCCTAAATTCCAGAAAAAACTCCACAATTCCAGAAAACTTTGAAAGGAAAAAAGAGCAGAAACATTTCTCAAAAAAAATTTTACAACTTCTTCTAAGACTGTATCAGCTGTTCCAGTGGTACAGTCTGATAACAGCAGTGTATAGTAGAAAATGCCTTTAAAAACTGCACATACAGAATTTGAAGAATTTAAAACTAACTTTACAAACTGAATTCTTTACTCAGCTTTGGTTTACATAATTTATGACACACAAAACACACAGATGATTGTAAAAATACAAGCTTTAAATGCCTGAATCACATATACATCAATGGAATGTCATCCAAGATCCAAGAAATTACTACCGAAAGTCAGTAATATTTAGGACCAAAGACTATTTAAGAGCTTTTAAGATGGGAATCTTTTTCCCAAACATTTTTTACTGATTCATGTATAAACACAAACAGTAAAGACCCTTTAGAAAAAACCCAAACTTTCTTACCCATTTTCCATTTGAAGATTTCTACTTTCTCACCTACAAAATCCTGATATAAATGAAAGAAAACTTAAGAGATTTTTGAAAGACTTAAATCAATAAAGATTATTTTAACTCTCAACTTACAGAATGAAAAAGTATGATAATTATTTATCTATAAATTGCATGAAAAAAACCCAGTGCCTAACAGTCTTTCAGAGCAGCCCAGCAGGACCTACAAAGGGAGGCTGTTGCATTTCCTAAATGGTACGTTATTCCTAAATCAAACTAACTTTTGTAACTCTACAGGACTTTACAAAGAGCTTTTACCAACACTTTTTTTTTCTTCTTTGAAAATAAGGGTTTCCCTGTAATTGTGAGAATACAACTTTTGGGTATGGTATCCCAAGAAGAGAAAACTGATGGAGAGAGAACTTCAGAGCTCTCATATGTAAGCAAGTCCAGTCATTTCACTCTATTAAAAATAAATCTTTTACTATTTATTTGCCTTTTACAGCTATTCAGAAAAAACAGTTCTTAATTTGTGGCTTATTTTAGAACAGGAGACAGAAAATTAAACTGAAGTTGCTACCTGAAAGCAAAGTCAAGGCAGAAATGTTTACCAGAGATCTGCTGCTCCTGAGATGACATACAGGACACCACAGTACACTGCAAGTCTTTGAATTACTTCAGTAAGTTACACAGCTGCATTCCTGGTCCTAATTTTTTAGGCCTTTTCTACCCTGAGAGATATTTCACAAAAGGAGATGAAAACTTCACGTGATTCAGTATAAAAGACCCAACATTTAGAGCCTCCTTCTATGACAACTTGCAGTATACTTAAGGAAGTGCATGATCTGAAACCTTTGAGAGACCACATCATCATACTAAAAAATTTTTCCATCCTAACAAAAACTCACAGTGCTTATAATCCTAATGTTGTCTTCCTGGCTTCAAAGAAAGGAGCTGAAAAACCAAACGAGAAGTTTCAGTGCTCATGTAGTCAACCTGACAGTGCTTGAAGCATCATCAAGTGAAGATAATCAAGAGCTATTAAATACCAGCCCAGCATTACTATTTTTAGGCAACACTGAACAAAAGAGCCAAAAAAGGCTGACTTGCATGTTCATATCTTTGTTTCTTAATCAGATGAATCTATAGTTGCTTCTCTCCCCTCAGACCGAAAACACTTTTATCTTCAACACAGAATTGTTTTGTAGAACTCAGGAGTACTTAGCCATGCTTATCAGCTGAAGGTTAGTTCTCAGCATCTGCTTTTGTCTCCATTTTTTTTTCAATGACATACTGTTGGGAAGTAATTTCTGAGTGACGACAGCATTATTACAGCTTCAGAAGGAAGGGAAAAAGGAAAAGTCAAGGAAGAACATAGGAAAAAAGGGTGGAGAAGAGAAGGAAAATGAAAGTGGAAGAGCGTTACCATGTTAGGACAGCATGGCCTTCAGTGTGACAGCATCGCCAATGAACGTTGTTTTGGTAGCAACAAAATAACTTTAAGTATTTTACCCATTCTTGAGTATTAAGTGTTTCTTTGTACGGAATATCTTCTTACTGTATACACTTTCTCTGTGCAAACCAAAGAAACTAAGTCCGGGTACTACACTGGGAAACACAAAGAGAACTATCAATTAAAAATGTTCCAAAATATTGGATTGCATGTATGACACAGTGAAAGCGTACATCCTACCACAATTACTCTTTATGGAGGACATTCCTCTGTGCATGGAACTATACAATCTATTCTCAGTGAGTGGAAAAAGAAGGAAAAAGAAAAAAACTACAAATCCATGTACAAACCTTCTCTGAGAGACATTGATTTGCAGTCCATCATACTGTGGAACTGTCCCACTCTCTCCACTCACAGCAGAATGGGCATTAAATGACCAATACTTTTGACTGTCAGGTTAAGAGCCTGAAGTTGTTGGAGTCAATGGATTAATTTTCACTACTATCCATCTCTTAAATCAGACCTGTAGGTGAGTATATAGGGCTTGGGCTACACAACCTTTAAAGGCCCCTTCCAACTCAACCTATTCTATGATTCTACGATATTCCAAATAGGTCAGTTGATTTGATCAACTCTGGTATCTTATGTGCCTGATACAGGGGACTTCACAATATCTAAGCCTGTGAATTTGATGGTTGGTCATCTATACTCAGCCTCAATACCATGTCAAGTGTCTTAAATAAATTAAGAACACACTTATAAAAAGCCACTTATAAAGGTGGATCTCAAAATTCACTGGTTTTTTTTAAATATCTCCAATAAACCTCACAGTTCTCTGTTTACCATGTGCATCACACAGAAAAAATAGTCATAAATGTCACATTATATAACATTACATATATATAACATTAAATTTTTTAGAAAGCCAAACATGAGCCACAAAATGAGTTAAATATTCCCCCCCAAAAATGAAATACCAGAATACAGTAAAAGGTTCCATAATTTCTATAGCGTCAAGAAAAACAGAAGGGCATCTAGGAATATTTCTTTGTAACTACAGAAGATTCAGTTATACTCATCTTAGAAAACACAGCAATTTTAAGTTGGGTACTAATAATTAATAGCTTACAAAATAACCCAAAAGACAGTACTTTCAAAGAAATTAACATGCTTAAGACCCAAGCAAAATTTCCAAAATACTAGTGTATAATATACATTATATATGCAAACACTTCACAAAACTAGAAAAAAAGCATAAACTCCATTTATCCAGGTGTTCATCAACCCTCACGTCTCTTAACAATGTTGCTCAAAATTCCCTCCCTCTTAATAATATAAATCAAGGAATCATAGAAGTATTTTTAAAGGTAAGGAAGTTAATACTATGATTCTTTAAATGAAATAAAACTAACTTCTTAAATGTCATTGCGAGTGTTGATTGGTATAAAATAGTTTCCTTCCTCCTCCTTTTGCCTTATGAACTTACTTTGTTCCCCATGTATTACAAAAAGCTTCCCCTATGTCTCAAAACATTCCCAGAAATTAAACTGGCAAAAATTTTAGTAGGGCTGCCAGAATTCATCTAAAGTTTGAGAGTGCTAAAAACAAAATGAAGAAATGTAGCAGGAATCTTCTTTCCCCATCCCCCACCCCCAATTTCTGCAGTTAATTTGCTTTATTTCTTTGGCAAACGGCCTTAAGATTTCTCAGTGGCCTATCAACTCATTAAAAAAACGACCAACCAAACTTATCTTGACATCTCAGCAGTCAAGCTCCCATGTCTCTACACTAACAAATTTAAAAAATCGGGATAAGTCCTTTAAGCCTTCACAATCTCCAATACTCTGTTTGCATATACGCCTGAAAATGTTTTGTTTTCCAACTTCCTGAAGGCAGAAAGCTGAAGCTCTTGGACAAATAACTAAATTTCAAATAAGACTTCACATGAAACAATCACTGTGCATCTAAAAAAAACAAATAGTTTTAATTTAAAGTATTAGGACTGTACATCTCTCAACAGATTTAGTCAAATTACTGCACTTTGCTCATGAATATAGGTATATATATAGACATATATATGTACACACACACACACACTCATTCCTGTCTATGTCAACCAGAAGATCAATTATGCCAGTTTGGGTTTCTTTTCACTGAAGAACCTCTAGTTTATTTTGTTATTTATTTAGAGGACACAAATTTCTTAGATATACATGTTTTACTTTCATTCCCTCCATTTAGAGAGTGGTAACTAATGCTGCATATATTTTAGCCAAATTAGCCTGTGTTCCAGACAGCCAAAGATTTATTAGAAATCAAGTACTGAAGAACTCGAAAAAATAACTCCAGACAATCTCTAATTGTCCTAAATGACATTAAGTAATAGTGGTCATCACTACAATATTAAATTCTATCAAATGCAAATGGAATTCATACACAGGTTACTTGCAGACCATTCTTATGTGCCACCATTTTGTAGCAGTCAAGCAGAAACAAAATCAGCCCAACACTGACAAATGGACTTAATAAGGTATAATTATGTTTGCTGTATATTGATAATTGTATGCAAATTATGCATTAAGAAATGTTAAAAACTTATTTAAACCTGTGCTTTTTACTGTGTGAAGTATTCCAATTCAGTGATCCATGTTATAAATATTTGCTTACATCTACTTCAGTACCTTGAGAAAACCTGTGTAACTGGATACAAGAATACTAAGTAAATTATATGTTTCACTGAAATTTTCTGTTACTAATATTTGGTCAAGAAATAATAGAAAACCATGTACTATACTATAATAATCACTATGTGAAATCCTAATTCTATGATAAGTTAAAGTGGTTGCTTTAGCATGGTATATTTCAAATAGGTTTTAATTAAAATAAAGAATACCAACACAGTAACTGAATTACTAACCTAAAGCTACTATAAAAAGGTGACTGATAACACCAAAAATACTTGAAAATTTGATGTGAACTTAATCTAACATTTTACAATGCTTAAAAAGTTTCTTAAAACAATAACGTATTCTATTTGCTATCTTATCTATATACAACTGATGGAGGCACATTTTTAATGGTTAGTAAAATCTACCTTTTATCCATTCATCAGTATCATTTTTTTTCTCAGATGTAATAATTGCATCAACTATTTTCCTGACAAAAAGGATTAACAGTAACAAAAGAGAAAGGTAATTAGACAACTAGTATTTTGAAAAGGTCACTGAGCTTGTCTCAGTAAGATTTGACATGCCCAACCCTCAAGAATCATACATCAATCTGTGATGTGACCAAAATTTCCTACGTAAAAATAACCTATTTCTTTTTGAAATTGCTACATACCATATGAAGCAAACACAAGATACATAAAGTATGTATGGGAGATTTTTAATCACACCTTTTCACTATGTAGCTATGAGTTTTCATGTATTAACTATGAAGACAGACGTGCTGTATCTGTGATAATGTCCTAGTAGAGAAGTAGGAAATTTAAATTTGTTATACTATTGCTTCATATATTTTAAAAATTCTGATATGTATAGGAGGTCAGAGTATTAAAGTGAACTGCTTTATCTTTGAAGGTTAAGTCATGTTGTTCAACAGTCCCTTATTTCTGAAAAAAGTTAGGATTTCAATAATTATTTTGTGTATGAAAACCAACAACATATAGGACACCATAAAGTAGTGTCGGTGGATTCTGTATTTCTCTGTTAGTTTCTGTAACCCTCTTGAAACTAACTGGCAAAAACACCAACCCCAACTGTAGTTCAAGAGAGCATAATAAAAGCAGTCTGCAAGAAAATTGAAACAACAAAGTATGTGTGGTTTTACTTAACTAAACAAGCTTTGGAATCTTCCTTTGAACTTCTTCATATAAGAATACAGCAGTGACATGAAAGGGGGAAACACTGAGTAAGTATGGCAAGGGACAGAAATAAGGCATCTTTAAGTAATACCAAAAAACCCCACTGGTATTAACATGCAAGAAGGAAAAAAAAGATGTGACGTAGCAGCTCTCGACCACTTAGAAATTTCAATGCTTTGCATATTAAGCAAAGTCTTTTTTAATGCCTTTTTCAATATCCAGTAGAATTGAGGATATTTAACATTCACGCCAGTCAAAGAAAACTGCAATACTAATTCATTTTCAACTACAGCGATTGCTCATGAAGTTGCTAACTCACAAGAATGCACTCAAGAAGGTGGAAGCATGCCTTTTTCTGTGACTGGATGGCTTTGGAGGGAAAGGTTCATGTCTACTGGATTTTATGCAATAAAAACATTTTTACTGGCAGCATGACATTAAATTTTGTAAAATATAACCCAATAGAAAAATATATTACTGTATACATCATCTAATGTATTTTTATCATAACAAAGACACCTGTATGAATAACACCAGTTGCATACACAAAACAACTCAACTGCTTTTAAATCTTGGAAAGCATCTGAGGTTTGTGCTGGTTTCCTGCTGAATCGTAACTCAAAATAGCTGCCAACTGCAAATTGCTTAACTAAGTGTGGAGACACAAACTTGAAAATAACACGAGAAACAAAATCTCTAATGTGAAAGCAAAACGTTTGGCTGCAAACAGTAAAATGAATCACAGGAATAAGATCTAATAAGCTGATACATCTGTATCAACCAGATATGCCTAAAACCCAAGATACTATTAAAGAACAACTAGAACGTTTTCATTAATTGGTTAAACTGTTTCAATTGAGACATAGTTTCTTCTTGAACAAGTACAAATTTTAGCTATGAATGCGCCAAGTATTAGTTCATAAATTTAATCCTGTATATATCTTCAGTAGCTTCAGGAAGAGACCATGTATTTTTCTTTTAAAATAATAATAAAAAATAATTTTAACCTTCGGATTTTATTCCTGTAACTCAGCTGTTTGTCTCAAATATAAACAAAAGCATACTTACCCCACATACACCTAACTCTATAGCGAGAAAATGAATAAAAATGGCTGATTTTAAATGTATTCAGAAATCTGGCACGTTTTGGTTTTGTCACCACCTTTCTTTTTTTTTTTAAGAATTAAGTCAATATTTCATTTAAAACATTTTTCCCACAGAAACGGTTCACAATATTTAACATAGAAATGTCATGGAATTAGTATTAATGTGTCTTTTAGCACAAAATGATTCACTCTGTGTGTGATAAAATGCCTTTTAATATTATTAATAAAGATTAACTCATTTTTATCATCACACTACCTTCACTTTGTTCCTGCTTCAGAACTAAAGTACGAGATCAAATCTGTATGCTCTTTCCAAGCTGTTATGGAAGCTGTGGCTTTCCAAAAAAGCAAAGCAAACAAAAACCCAAAAATATAAATGAAAGACACTTCTTCCCACCAAATCTTACTTAATATTTTCTCATGGTCACTAGATCATTCAAAAAAAAACCCCAACCAACCAAGCAACCAAAAAGCACCACTCCACATGCCAAAAAATCCAACAGTGGAAACAAACAAACAAAAAAACAAACAAAGAACAACTACCAAAGAAAAGGAAAAAAAAAAAGAAAACCCCCCCCCACCTCAGCTCTTGGAGCACCTCTTTACAATGAATGTTAAACTTAAGCTTCTATCTCCTTCAATCAAAGACACTGTTTTCATACCTGCATATGGGTTACCAACATGACAATGAAACAGAGTATTTATTTCAAGAGTGATATAAAAGTCAGAGCAATGGCCAGGGATTACATTAAGGAAACATGCTTCAGTAATTTCCTTATGCTGGTTTTCTTCCTCAAAGTTTTTATACAAACTTCTCAAATAAGTGGAACTATCAAGATAATGTTTTTTTTAAAATGTTTTTAGCAAATTTTCATTAAGTGCATAATCTTACACTTAAGATTCTTCAACTTTATTTAAAGTGCACAGACTAAAGAAGAAAACCACAGGAAGCGTCATTATACCTTGGGATTTAAACACTTCCATAAAATACATGGATATACAAAGCACCTCATACACAGTCATCAGTTTCATAATGTGAAAATATGTCTGGAGTGACAATGCAGCAAAATGAAGTCATACACAGAATATGTATTTTCCATGCTCCTGTTTACAAAAGTTCTAGTTTTGGCAGTGTGTGAAGTTTCCATATAATTTAACAGGGAATTTGCAGAAAAGGAGCTGATTCAACTTTCCTACTGGTTTGAACAAAAAGAAAATTAATTTTCTGGACTGTAACTACTCAGCTATGAGGAAAATCTGTTCTAAGTGTTCAAATATGAAGATTAACAAATCACATGTATGTAAAAAAAAAAATAACAGGTATGTTAACTTTCCAGACACATCCATTCAAATAAGTTTTGTAAACATTTACCTGTATCCAAGCGCTTTACAGGGGACTCATCATCAACCTCTGAATCTCCACATGCACTCCTTGATCTTTTCCTTGGGTGCAGAAGTGTCTCCAACCTTGGAAGGACTACAGACAAAAAGGTTTTGGTCCCTAGCTGTGGAGAAGTTGGCTGGGTTTCAGTGTTCTTTGCAGACTTTTGGGGGCTTATACTTTTCGATTTGCAGAAGAGAATGGATGTACGTCTGTTTACATCAGTTGATGACTCAGCTACGGCAGAAACAGTCGACTCATTGAGATTACTGTCAAGTAAGTGTTCTGGAGTGTGTCCATTTATTTCTTTCTGAATGGAAGTGCTATATAATTCATTATCAAATTTTACTCTTTTGTAAAGCTTACTCTGCTCTGGATTGAGTTCTACTGGTTTGAGGGTTGGTGGTTCTGAATTAGTCTCCAAGTTTGAAGGAAGAGGTAATGCATCTGATGGTTCAAGTTTAGGGGGAGATTTATCTCCTGAAAAAATTATAAATAGAGTGTGATTTTTGAAAACTTGTAGTTATAAAATCTATTATAAAACTCACTATAAATGTGCAGCCCACCAAATAAATTGTTGTCTGGAAACAAAGCATAACATTTTAAAAACAAAACTTGTCTAGCAACAATCTGTCCTAGTTAGTAGTTCCTACTTTTATACTGGGAATGTAACAGGGGTAGAAAAGTAGGTGTTCATAGTTGGTGTTAACAATTTATACCTGGATAAATACTTTTTACTTCTCATGCAGTTGTGTTAGTTTCATCAACTAAAAACTATAAAATCTATTTTTTTCATTAGAAAGTTGGGGTGGTGGATAATTATCTGTTAAATGCAATTATACTGCCATTCAAGTAAAATTTTTGATAATTTTATCTATTTCACCTTATCAATATTCACCTTACACACCTAAGAAATACTTTATCAGATAAGCAGTAAAAAAAAAAGGCATTTGTAATCTAATGTACTAGAGTGAGCTAAAATGTGTTACAAAATCTACTGAAAGGCAAGATTTGCAAAGCTATTTTTAAAGGTGTGCCTATAAGTTTTACCTACAAAGAAGAGAAATAAATAAAAAAGGGGGGGTAGGGGTGGTGGGGAAAGTCCTCCAAAATCTTGTAGCTTGATTAGCCATTAGTTGACGTATACACACTTGACAATGCAGACTGGATAGGAGAAATCAGAAAAACCACCCTCTACCGTTTTTTCTCCAGCACCAACCACAACACCTTTTATTTTAACATTATCATGTCCCAGACAATTCCACTAAATCCATGCCAGGAAAAGACAATGGAGATATAACTGTGCGTGAGTAAAAGTAGTTTCAATTTTTCATCCCAAGTAATGGGAAAGAAAATAAACATTCTACTATCACAGCATGCCCAAATAAAAACAGAAGGCTGTCCTAACCCAAAATTATCAATTCAAAAAAATGTTTAAACCTCTCTAGCTTCCAAAAGAATCTTTCAAAATATAAGAAAGGAAATAGTTATTCTAGAGTAACCGTATGAAACCAACGTACCATTTATGCTATCACATAAAATATTTAAACTTAGTTGATTTTTCCATGCCACCTGAAAAAAGGTATAAAATCCCCAGGCACTTAAATCCTCCATTTGCAGTGGATATGTCTATATTGCTTTGATTTTGGCCCAGCAATGTTTACTTGGAAATTAATGAATTGTTAGTGCAGAAAAACCTCAAACCTTTTGTTTAAAGTTTAATCAAACAAGAGCATAGCTCATACTAAAAATACATATTTTTAAAATGTGGCGTGACTATGCTCATGTCATTTGACAGCATACAAGTATTAGAATGAGTAAGTAGTATTTCAGAAAGACAGGAGAATGAAATGTACAGTCAGATAAGCACATCTGAAGTACCACCAATAAAAAAAACCTATAGTTTAGAATGCCCAAGATAACTGTTCTTTGTGAAGAAATTCTGATTTTCTTCAATTAGAAAGTATTCACAAAGAGATTTAAGAACATAAAACCACCTGAGAATTCTTTAGACAATAAAACTAAATTTCATGGGGTTATTCTGGTACCATACTTTTCACATGATCAGACACTGAAAACGGATTGCAAGGGGGTAATTCACAGCACTCCCAAAGTCAGCTCCTGTACAGATCCTGGGCACAGGATTCTTCTACGTTCCTCATCTTTTTTTTGCCAATTGGTTTCCTTTACTCCTCTAAGTACCTTTCATTTGACAACTGAAATTTGAACTAATTATTATTATTCTTCCCTAGATCAGAACCATAACAACAATGCCAATCAACCCTGGATCATGTTTTCATTATGTTTTATTTAAAAATCATACTGCAAATATAAGAAAACTGTTACTGGTCATGTTTTTTGCTAAGCAGCTGAAGTAAAAGGCTATGATATAAAAATGTTAAGCTACAAGTAAAAAAGTTAGTGTATTCATTAGCTGTCAAAATGACATTCCTACATAACTATATTTAGTATCACTATCACTTGATTAAAAAAAAAATCATTAAACATTCTGAGAATACTTAAAAGCCTCAGAAAAAGACAATCTCAAGCAAGTTCTATGTTTGGAAAGCATTCTCCTAGCTGCACTAAGAATTAAACACGACATTGCTGTTTGAATGGCAGTTAAGGACAGTCATTTTATTGACTTCACCTTTCAAAAATTTTGATAGTATCAAGCTGTAACAGATACTGTTTTATTTATTGCCATGCTTCCACTTTCCCTTGAGCTCTTTCCTCCTCCTATTCAATGCATTAATTCAGAATGAAACACATCTCTAACTCTCCTAAAGAAAAACAGAGTATCTTTTTAGAGCTGACCAGGAAACAAATTCAATAGAACTTTTTTTTTTCTTTTTTGAGAGACAAGTTTTTGTTTGCATCACTTAAAAATGAGTACTGAAGACCTCAGAAATTCATTTAAAAGTCAAAAATGAAAATTATGATATTCAATTGACACACATACTTAGGTCTTTCTAGCACGTTGCTCTCATTGAAATCAACATCATGTAGCTAAGGGTAGATACAGATCTGAGACAAATGTTTTGAGGAGGAAGAGAAGCAAAAGGGGAAGAGCTGGGTAGGTAGAGCTGACTTGATTTTACAACATGAAGTTTATTAAGTCCTATCAACAGTTAGCTTTATTTAAATAGAATAAATATGTAAATAAAAAACAAATCTACCCACCCTCCTCCCCAGAGTCTGGACTAGAGAATAAAAAAGGCTACAAAACACAGTCCAACAGTCAAGAGTTTTCATTACCCTTGACCCAGGCTCACAAGATCCTCAATACATATTTTGACATATTTTTGGAATGAATTCCAAAAGTACAAAAGCATTTTCCGCTCAGGCATTTTTAACTTCTTTTTGTATGAGACTGTTTCCACTTTCATTTCTTAACATCTGAATTTTTAAAAAGCCTTGCTACTGTGAAAAATAATGGAGGGAAGACTTTTTTAAAAAGATCACTCTAGTCTTAAAGTATTTGTTATGATTAAGCAGCTATTTGCACATTTAAAATGCAAATTTTTAATTTAAAATAAATATTTTAAATTTAAAATTAATATTCATTTATTAAACTCTTTAATTCATAAAGCCCCTGACTGAAGAGGCTCAGAACAGTACTCATTTAAACCTGTTTACAATCTTACCTTCTTCTTCTCCGTCTTGTTCTAATGTTGCACTTTCTTCTTCAAAACTTCCAATACCTGATTCTATTTGAGGAGCTTGGTTGTGTTGCTGACTTAGTTTGTTGCGAATAACGCTGATTTCTTTCTTTAACAGCTTTGCTCTTTTGCTTCTTGACCCACTGGATTTCATTGCACAGGTCAGATCGAGTTTTTCTAGCAACTCTCTCAGCTGTTCTTCCAAGGACATATGCGCTCTGTTTGCAGGATTCAGTAACCTATCCACTGAAGTCAAAATATGTACAATTGCAAATGTGTTAGCATTTCCCAGAATATTTCCCATAATAAAAATACCAATACGAGGAAAAAAAAAAAGTAAAATTCACATGGGAAAATAAAAAGATATTGTCAAAAAGTTACATCAATGACAGTTAGAAATGTTGATATTAATTCCTACTACGTATTTTGCTCAAAAAAACTAAGTAGTAGAGCAAAGAGTTAAAAGGTCAGAAGGAAGAGATAATTAATCCTTCCTACCCCAATAAACACGTTTCTTCTTATCAAAGCAAAGAGCAAAATTACAGTTACAAAAAAAATGTGTCAATTATTCTTCTTCACTTTCAAAACCTCAGAAACTTATGTGTATGTCAAAAGAATGAATTTTAAATCCTAGTATTACAAATGTGTTTTGTTTTTCAATTGAGTGGGTTATTTAAGAATGTGTTGAAGTTCATGAGCACTTCCCATGCCTTACAAGCCTATATGATTGTGTGAGAGAAAGCACTCAGCTTAAAAATCTTTTCCACATAAGTTGTTTAAATTAGACTCTGACATTCCCAAAATCAGAATCTGGGTAACACTGATTTCTAATGACAGACCTAGTAAAACAGAAGCACTAGAATCTTTCAAGCAGTGTTTTTAATTGGAGGGGGAGGAGGGGGCAGTCAGCAAACAGCAACAATCCTAAACATTTGTATGGAATGTGTACACTGTGTGTAATGAAAAATGCAAATGTTAAAAATAACCAAAAACATCTTACCATCTTCCCAAGAGAAAGGCTGGGGTGACTCAAGTTTAGGCCGTTCAGGCAAGTGCATTCCAGTTTCATTATTATAACCGATTCCTTCAGCATCTCGCCTAGCTTGCCTGAGAACTACACCTCCTTGATCTCTTAACCGCACTGCAGCTCGATAAAATATTGTATCTTTTGCGTTGTACTTCATACAATTATCTATGATAAGATTGAAGTCTTCTTCAAACTCACTGAGGTTTTTATAGCCTTGTGCATCTAACCGCTTTCTCATAGTAGAGAAATCCATAGGATGTTTAATATGATCCAAATAGTCTGGAACCTTTGAACAAATATTTAAAACATGAATGGGTAAAAAGGTCTTATTACAGACAAAGTAACATTAGTTATTAACTAATCACACATTTTAAACATATTTTGTAACACCTCAATATAAGAAATTCAAAATGTAGCATAGAATTGCACATCGTGATATTCTAGACATTTGCCGGCCAACACAAGTTTATATATTAGAAGACTGCACACCTTGGGTAACAAGTCTGAGCTTTACTAAGAGATGCTGAAACTCTGTTTTTAGAGTTCTGTGGTTTTAGGTACCTCTTCTCCCGGGCAACTAGTGACGGAACAAGAGGAAATGGACTCAAGCTGCGGCAGCTCAGGTAGGTTATGAGGAAAAATTTCTTCACTGAAAAGGTGGTTAAGCATTGGAACAGGCTCCCCAGGGAAGTGGCAATCACCATTCCTCCAAGTATTCAAAACAAGTGCATGTAGCACTTGTGATATGGTTTAGTGAGCATGGTGGGATTAGGTCAAAGGTTGGACTTGATGACCTTGGAGGTCTTTTCCAACTTTAATGATTCTGTGATTCTTTGTATAATAAACAGATGTGTACGCAGTATCTGCATACACATCCATATAGTTTATATAGACATGTCTAAATGTTTTTTGCACACATGTATGCGTGCACATATGCACACATACATACATACTCTGTCTAGTTTCACCTGCAAATAAGAACACAGTACCTACATTTCAATTTTTGATACCTTTTGAGTTTGCTTTATCAAGATCACATTATTGCAAAATATCAACATGTAGCCATCATTCTATAAAAGTATGTCCCAGAAAATATTTTGATATATAAACACTAAAAGTCTTTCATAGCAGTAAACCATAACTCATACTGTAAATTATCAGAATAAAGATTAGAAGGTAACACTGCTTCCAACTCTGCATGCAATGACTTGTTTCTTGTATTTAAGTGCCACCAACCCTTATGTAAACATAAGGAAACACTGCTGCAAACATACCTCTTTAAGGTTCACTGGCTGAGCAAATATACGAGCAGAATCCTTTTCCTGAAGCTGATCCAGAACTGATCGCAGAAGTACAGTGAACGGAGTAAGCCGAAGTTCCATAGCAACCTGTTCAATCTTGACCTAAACAGGCAGTAATTATCCAACTGAGCATTTTCCAATAACATACTATATTAGTTTTGCATCAATAGCATAGTACTTTAGATATTAAATGGAATACAAATACATTTAAGTAAATGAGTTCAATAGTAGTTTCAATATCAGTTGGCATTTGTCTGATATAGTTTTTCAGCTGATGAATTTACAAAGAAAAAACCCCCAACCCCCCCCATCTTTCTCATTCCTTCAACTCCAGCTTCCCAGAACTCAAATTCGTATGTTATATACGAAAATTTTGTTCCACTTTTAAATGTAGTTCTTTTCATTGAAAAGATGTTACCTAAGAACAGCTTCACAGGTCACCAACAATGTGAAAATAGTAAGAATTTAAAGGTGACATGTTTAAAATTAAATTTTAGTTGTACTGCTATGTTCAAAGCTTAAATAAAGAAACTGATGAACATTTACAGACTACCTAAGAGCAAAACAAAGAGTAATTGGAAACACAATATTCTATGTAAATTCCAAGAAAATAATTTCAAAAAACAGAATCAACATCTTCAAATATTTGAACATCCTTCAGAACTTGCACTATTTTTGACAATATTTCAACTCCTTTGTAGCTTAATTTTCAGGCCATATAAAGAGTTTTCAACATTGAAACAGTCTTGCTATGCCAAAAATAAACTCTTGATGAAACATTAAAGGCGCGTGCATATACACATAATATAAACATGTAAATAAAGTTTAAACTAACGTACATACATTTAAATAATAATACATGGATATAACAAGTGGTATGTGAACGCACAACTGCCCTTAGGGACAAAGGAGCACAGCAGAGCTGGCAGATCTTTAATGACACTTTCCGTAAAACGCAAGAGGTCTTGATCCCCAGATGTAAGAAATTAGGAAAGGAAGGCAAGAGGCCAGCATAAATGAGTTGAAACCCGCTGATCAAACTAACAGCCAAAAAGGAAATGCACAGGCAATGAAAGGAGGGAGAGGTATCCTGGAAAGACCAGAGGGACACTGTCTGGGTGCCAAGCCTATCTTCATATCTGAAAAGTCTTGACAGTCAAGTGAAGACCCAGATGACTGGAAAAAGAGAAACACTGCACCCATTTTTAAAAAGGGCAAAAGGATGATCCTGGGAACTACTAACCCATCTGCTTCACATCTGTGCCATGGAAGATCATGGAACAGATCTTTCTACAAGCTATGCTAAGCTTTCATGTGGAAGACAAGTATGTGATTCAGGACAAGTTTGAGAGGTGGGCTCATGGGAGCCTTATGGATTCAACAATGTCAAGTTCAAGGTCCTACACCTGGGCTGGGGCAACCCCAGGTATCAATACAGGCTGGGGGATGAACAGATGGAGTGCAGGCCTGCTGAGAAGGACTTGAAGGTACTGGTGGATGAAAACCTCAACATATGCTGGCAATGTGCACTTGCAGCCCAGAAAGCCAACTATATCTTGGGCTGAATCAAAAGAAGAATGGCCAGCAGGTCGAGAGAGGTGATTTGGCTCCTCTACTCTGCCCTCCTGAGACCCCACTTAGAGTACTGCATCCAGCTCTGGGGTCCCAACATAAGAAGCGCGTAAACCTGTTAGAGTGAGTCCAGAGGAGAGCTACAGGTATGATCAGAGGACTGGAGCTCTCCTCCGAAAAAAGGCTGAAGAACTGGGATTGTTCAGACTGGAGAAGTGAAGGCTCTGGGGACACCTCATTGAAACTTCCCAGTAATTCAAGAAGGTTTATCAGGAAGATGAGGACAAAGTGATTTGTAGGACCTGTAGTGACAGGACAAGGGGTAACCATTTTAAAGAGGGTAGATTCAGACTACATATAAAGAATATTTTTTTTACAGTGAGAGCAAAGCATGGAACAGGTGTGCCAGAGAAGTGGTAGGTGCCTTATCCCTGGAAAAATTAGAGGTTAGGTTGGATGGTCCTTTGAGCCACCTGATCTAATTGAAGATGTTCCTGTTCACTGAAGAGGGGTTTGACTGGGTGATCTTTAAGGTCCCTTCCAACCAAAGCCATTCTATGATTCCACGAAAATTTTATATATTTTACAAGTTTGAGTGAACACAAGCATGTTACTTGCCCCTACGTGAGGATTAAAAGACAGAAGTCCTTCTACTGAAAATCTGTGTGTGAGAATATTTAAATTGTCTTTCCGTCAGAAAAGTTACACCAAATTAAAAGGTGCTCCATTTACCTGTTCTCTTTTCAATTTTTCACGCTTACGTATAAGCTCTATCAACAAACGCGCTCTTTCAAGATCATGGCGCAGCCTTTGCCAGTACTTCAATTTTTCTTTTAAGGCTTGCATTTCTTCATCATCTTCTCTCTAAGAAAAGAATCAAAAAGGTTTCATGAAAAGAAATACACATACCTCTTTTTATAAGATAGTTTTATGCAATTACAGGATGTATGCACATGAAAGGACAAACTACTGTCTTATAGCTATGGCTCTTGGTCATAAGCTTCATACTGCAACAAGAGAAAACCTGTGGTCAGAGTACCTTCTAGAGTTTCTCAAGCATCTAACTGAAAACAAAATCTATAAGCTCAAAACCACTCCTATGGTGAAGGCTATTTTCACCAGAAGAAGCAATATAGATAATAAAGAGCAATCTAGAAATACAACAAGGTGCAAAATACAATATAGCATTTTTGCATCAAAATTCAAACTAGCTCAACACCATCAGTTTCTTCAGAAACTCTAGCCTGGTAGAAAGAAATTATTCTTGTGGTCAACACAGTTCACCTTACCTACACTCAGCAGAATTAGAACACACTTGTAACAGAACAAAATCATTATGGCTTCTGAAGAGAGGAGATGAAAAGCTGTTTATTAGATAATGCAGTAACTTCAAATGGTACTGCAGATAAATAATGCAGTAATACAACCTTTCAGAGAACGGATGAAAGAATTTCATTTACACATTTTTAAGAATAAGTACACTTGCAATATTTAATTTGATTTGTACATACAAACCCCAGAGCATTTCTTGTTTGCTTTTCCTATTTTTCATAAGGAAAAGGGAGGATATTGAAAAACTAACTATTCAAACAGTATAATTCACCACATATGAGGACATAAAGAAACAGAAGTACTGATATTAGTACCAAGTAAACAAAAGAAGTATCTGCTTTGGGAAATTATTACATTTAAAAAATAAGTATTTCTTAAGAGTCTCTGAAAGACATCCAAAACTTTGTGTGTTTGTCTGTAACTCACATAATGCAACACACACTTGGTAAGTAATCTTGGGGGGGCAGGGATTTAAAAGCTAAAATGAAAACAATACATTTCAGAAGTTATAAAAAACGGAAGACAGAGGAATAAAGAAAAGTGGCTAAACAGATGAACAATGAACATTACAAATTACTACACTGAAAGCAATAACCTCCTTAAGAGAAGGAAAATTTAGAAGTACCATAGGTCTTGTGCAATTTTTCAGACAGGAGGTTCTATAAATATATCTGAAAAAAATGTCAGTTTAAAACCATTATCTAATAGATTTGCCAGTGCTATGATTCTATCATCTGCATCATATCTTATTGCTTTATATACTTTGTAAAAGTAAAGGCAAGTATCCATGAGAACTACAAAATTAGTTTTATTCAAATCTCTGATTTCATTGAAGTTGAAAATCCTGAACTATCAACTATCTCTGTATTAGAATACAGCAATCTGAAAACAAGTTTGTTTCTCATTTCAGTAAGAAAAAAAAAAAAAACCTAAACCCAAAAAGCAACAACAAAAAAACACCTATGCACAAAAGACCCCCAACCTAAAAATTGGAGCTAGAAAATTTTAGTTCCCTTTCTTAGTAACTATTACAACTCAAAGTTATAATTTCTTTTAAGGAGTTAAATCCTGATGTAGACACATAACAATGTAACTGTTTGGGGTCAGCATAGCTAAAAGTAAATTATGACAGAAAAATAATGAATATGTACATTTTCAATTCCTTAAAATTCTCAAAGACTCATTAAAAAAGGAAACACACACTGCCACTAATTGCTGTTCTCCTACACCCCTACATCTGAGTACAGATCCCACATGTGGAAAAACAACCCTACTCTCAACAAACACAGCTGTACTATTTTTTCAGTTCTACTCTTTTTCAGGATCAAAATTAACCTGTGGTGATTGCCAGAAGTGGAAGCCTTGTGGAAGCCTTTGCTTGCAAACATTCAGAGTCACTCTTTTGCCCTACATACCCACATAGTTTATGATACTGGGGAACTGAGCCCGTTGAAAGCTAAGTGAATAAAGCTTGTACTTGTTTTAGGGTGGGTCAGGAAACTTAAATACAGCAAGAAAAAATGTTACAGCAGGTCTTAGGGTAGTTCATTAGACACTTAAGTATTTGGCTAAACCTCAAGGTTCAACTGCACTAAAAACACCAAAAAAGTAATTCTTTAATCAGTTGCTTGACCAATTTCATTCCATAAAATAGGCACATACATGTAAATCTGCAGATGTGATCCAAAGTACCAAGAGCAACTTGTTTGCCTTTTTTGGGTGCACACATTCACTCCTCTCCTGATTGTCACTCTGGCTTGGGGATTAACAGCAAGTCTCCAATTTTTTGGCACTTCTGTGCAAAGTAATGTTGCCAGACTGTTTGTAGTAGCTAAGATAATCCTACTTTGTCCTAACTTTTTTATTATCTAACATACAACATATATCTTAATTAAATTAAAAGATACAGGCAAGCTGAAAAGAGAATTATGTACCGGTTTCCAACATCCAACCAGTAATAGAAAGAGAACTATGCTACTAATCTGTGCATACTAGCAGGAATACTGTGGCAACAGATCCCTCTTTATGTTGGATGTCAATACATTTGAACAGCCTCGCTCCTTATGAAGACTGTAACTTAATATGAGCCAAACAAAAATCAAATTACAGTGATGAAACTGGACCTTGAGCAATACAACCAGTTTTATTAAGACCCTCTGCTGGGACTTGTATGCCAATCAATCAAAACCATTTAGTGGCTGCCATCTTGTGTTCTTACTGAAATCTTCAGTGCAGGTATGACCTTAACTCACCAGCACCTTCTATTTTATTTCTCCTAACAGCAGCTTTCAACCAACCTCACTGCAGCAGCAAGCTTCTGCACTTAAATTTCATGCCTTATTTTTATTCAAGCATCTCTTAAGTACAGAAAAAAGTATAAAACAATCGGAATGTAAATTCTTTAAGAATTCTTTCCTGAATTTCTAGGTAGAGAGAGAAGTGGCAGTATAAACCATTCTCTCAGGGCATTCCTTGTTCATGCATATGGTGAGCCAAGACCTTCACTCCTGGTTTAGAATTCTTAGTTGATATAAACATCATCTTCAAAAGCATACCATAACTGAGCTCTGAAACACATTTATTTGGATGTAAATCTAAAACAGGAAAACTTCTCCCTTTGTCAAATTTGTTCTAGATCTAGAGATCAAACCTACCTTTAAATAGTTTCCAATTTATTTAGAAAATATTTTTATTGCTTCCTTACTTAAGAATCCTTCTATAATTAGGGAAAAAAAAGAAATAATTTTTGTTCCAAAGTGTAAATAGGCAATGAAATTTTAAATGGGTCCTATCCAAGGCCTATTTTATTTTAATCAAACATCAATTACAATAATTACAATAATCACTTAATTGTGGTAGTTGTTACTTAAATATTCAGAAATGTTGCAGCCTGTTGCATGTCATCTCAGTAGAAGAAGTACTTCCTAAAGACCAACTAGGATGTATAATTTTTTCAGACACTAACAATGGTCTAGTTCTATATTGCCATAATAGACCTACATTTCTGTGCTTGACTTTAGTATTTTTAAGGATGCAGGCTCATTTTAAAAAAAAGTTTATTATCTGAGTAAATGAATTTCAACTATTATTAGGTAACTGTCAGACACCACTCTTCAGAACAGAAATTTCTCATGCATAAGTAAATGACTAATCAAAGATTAAAAGCAGAATATAAAACACTTTAGAGATATTCAAAAACATATCAAAATGAAGGAAAATAAAGAAAGCAAAAAAAGATAAACAAGTGGTCAATTGATATTCAAAGTTAATTCCACCTAAAAGGAATCCACCCAAACAGAATTTGAGAATCTCAGCTATGAGGAAAGGCTGAGAAAGCTGAGACTGTTTAGCCTGGGGCAGAAAAGGCTCAGGGGGACAGAAATCTCACCAATGCACATAAGTACCAGAAGGGAAGATGCAAAGAAGACAGAGACAGGCTCCTTTCAGTGGTGCCCAGTGACAGTACAAGAGGCAGTGGGCACAAAGTGAGAATGGACATCAGGAAACACTATTATTTCATTTTATTATTTTAAACTGTGAAGGTGACCAAGCACTGCCACATGTTGCCCAGGGAGGTTGTGGAGTTTCCACCCTTGGAGATATTCAAAAGCCAGCAGCACGTGGTACTGGGCAACCTGCTCTAAGTGGCCCTGCTTGAGCAGTGGGGTCATACCAGATGACCTGCAGAGGTCCTTTCCAACCTCAACTGTTCTGAGAACTATCAGTTAGTTTTTCACATGAAAAGCTAAAAAAATAAACACACAAACATAACAGATCAAATAATTAGGAAGCAGTGCTGACCATGTATTTTTCACAACCACATCAATAATTACTTAATCAGCAAACAGAAATACGCTTCTAACAAAAATAATAGTTCATCTTTAAAGGGGGGGACGGAGAGGGAAATCTCAATTTAATACAAACAAGTTATTATAAAATTAATTCTTGATTTTTAGAGGCTATTTTACAAGAACAATTCCACTGGAAGTCAAACACCTGGAGAATGGAAAAAACAATGCCAACTACATATTCTGTTCAATTAAAAAAGGTAACTGAGATGTTCCACATCACGATGCTTTACCGCGTTACAAGGTCTACACACATGGATCCTCCTACACAATTCAGAAGTTTTAATTATTTTTGAAGCTACACAGTGACTTGAAACCAAAACAATTGAATAACCGGAGGCACTATTTTTGTTTTTCAGTGCTTGACTGGTAAGTATATACAACTTTATAACCCAGCTAGACATATTGTAGCTAGGATGAGTCTTACCAGAATAATGTATGAGCATAAATTTATGCTTGTCTACAATCACACTTAATTGTGTCAAAAGTGAAAGTAGAAGTTGAAACAGGTCTTTGACCTTCATCAACAACTTACCCTTTATTCTGTTAATACTGAATAAGGTGGGCAATAAGGATCTGAATTTGAAAAGTCTAAACTAGCTGTTTAACCCTTTACATGTTAAAATTCACAGTTTTTTCAATTGTCAAATATGACATATGCTTTACATCTTTTGATGAATTTAATTTTTTAATTTTTTTTTACCTAATGCAGAGCACATTGAGTAATGAGTTCCAGAAAACCACAATGCTAGTCAAAGAACAATGGTATTATGATAGTTTTGGTGACAGTATTTTTGTAAAACATTTAAGCAGAACAAAAGAAAAACCTGCACAATTTTTTTTTGTATATCACAAATTAAAAAGTATTAGATCATAGCCAATATAGGTAAAATCACTTCAGAATGAGGTTAATAGTTTACTCAGTCCTGAGTGAAAGTTTTTATGTCACACTAGGCTTCCTAGTTAATTTTTCACTCAATAAAATACAAAAATTCTGATTTCTTATTATAAGTAAAAAGTATGTCACATACCTGTTGCGTGTTTCTTTGTGACTGTAAACTGGACTGCAGCCTTCTCAACAGTGGAACACCGTTCCTAGACAGCCTTTTAAGCAACCAGTAACTGTGCACTCGTTCAACAAAATGCTTCTTTCGCTGAATGGCCACCTGATTCATAATCTTATTTAATCTAAAACATGGAAAAACTGATATTGTATTTTTCACAGCAAAGTATAAAAGGTATTTCTCTATGGAAGTTAAACATCAGATACATATGAACTGTAAAACCGGAAGTAATCACCATGTTATTAATTTCTTTCAGCAACATCCCTTCCAGTACAACCATTTCTGAGCAGTAAATTAGAATCAAATACATCTGCTTGACACTGTAGTTTCTACCAAATACATTAAGGTACTTTATAAAGCTAAAGGCAATCAATTTTTTCATTATTGTTATCTGAAGATCAATCAAGGCTGAGAAAAAAGCTTTATATATTTTTCAGAATAATTTTCCTATTGAAAATAAAATCAGAAATAAAGCTCTAAATCACTATGAAAGTCTTCAGATCATTTATTGCTATCCACACAAAGAATTAGTAGTTTATTTTAAAGACGTCTTCAAACTTTAACATAAAAACATGCAACAAAAAGCTTGTATTACTCATCTATTAATATTTTTTGACAAATGAACCAAACAGAAAATGTAAAACACAAGAACAGTTATTATTTTACCCCACACATACAATTAACACAACCACACAGAAGTGACACAAGTGAGGATAGTTAAGCAAACCATCTTGATCAATACTGATCAGTATTTTCTCCAAAGCTGCATTTTAACAAACACAAATACTGTTTGCATATATTCATTTACAGATACTCCAGGGAAGTGCTATATGAACATCACACATAACAATATTGACTCTTTATTTTTCAAATAATGATGTTAGAATATCCAAGTCTCACACACAACACTTGCCTCTCAAAACTTACATTCAAAAAAAGTTTATCTGAAACAGATCTTCAGCTGTCTGTGCCTACAGTACCTTGAAATCATGGCAAAAAAAGTTATAAAAAGTTAATGGTTATGTATGATAATGCAGGTATTTGTGACTGGTGGCAGCCCTTGAAAAACTGACATAAGATGCCCCAAGGCACCAATCACCTTTATTGTTGGAGAGATTATTAACTCATTGGGGGGAAGGGGTGGGTTGGAGAGAGAGCTGGATGTAAAACAGCTACAGACAAGATAATAATAAAATCTGTTAATTCTTCACTCAGTATATTGCTACCCATAGCAAAACTCTATAATTAATAGTAGAGGATTTATCAGATATTCTCCAATAAAATTTAATACCTAAGTAGGCAAATATTAAGACGTGTCTGATTTGTAGAGCAGTACAATGAGACATTTAAGCAGAAATTATGAATGTATAGACATACTACCATTTTGCTGCTTTTCCTTTTTAATATTAGGAATAAAGAAGTTTCGCAGGTACAGATAAAAGTAAAGTAGCCAAATAACTAAACAAAATGTAAGGTTATAAGTAAACCCTGGGTAAAATGATTTTTAAGAACACCTGGGAAACTTAAATATTTTTTCAGATAAATACACAAGTGAGTCTACGCCAAGTTCACCAAAAGTCATCTATCCTTAGCTGGTTTTCCTGGGCTGTAGAGAAGACAAGGTGCAACACGTCTACTCAGTGCTACACTAACTAGCTACAGAGCTTTCAGTCATCACTGGGTAAAGGCAGAGTAAATACAGGTTTTCTTCAAAATATAATGCCATTGTTTCTTTTAGTTCCTCAGTGACATTGTTTTTTCAATTAATAATTAAGCCAGTTAGGCATTCTTGAAAAATTTTAGCTTAACTTAGAACTTATAAAATCTGCAGATGGACTTCAGACTGTATTTTAAGTCACTGGAGGGCAGATGCAGGCTCCAAAAAGATTAACTCAGTGCAGAACGACATAATTACAATTAATTACAGAATGCAATCAAAAATGAAATAATTACTTTCACATCTCTTGGAAACAGTAAAACCTACTGAGCCAAGCCAAAAAAAGCACAGCCAAATACAAACCTACTTGGAAAGATCAGAGAATCATAACATGAAGAAAGGTGCCTTGGCTTCATGCCCATCAGATGTGGCAAGACTAAGCAAACATCTTTAACTACAGCTTTAAGTACATTTGCCCATTCACATAATGAACTGATCTATTCATAGATAATTGTAATAGTAAAGAGCTAAAATAAGCTTAAGAAAGATGTTCACAGCAGATACTCTCCAACTTGAAAAATACAAATAAACAGAAAGTAATTTGGAGAGCAGAAACTACTTAACAAGGGGTTGGAATCTACTCCTCTTTGCCTTCTCTCCAAATAAAACCAAAGACTGGCTGTTCTTATTTCATTTAGACACCAGACACAGGTAGTGGCAATATACTTCTCAAAATACAGAGGTCTGAGACACTTCAGGTATCTACAAAGCCTCTACACTATGAACTTGTTGATGTAATGAGGAAGTTACATCTGCTTTTAGACTCTAACAAGGCTCTAACTATATCACAGTTCTTTAATCATCTTTTTTAGTCTGATACTTCCATGTAGACTTTTACTGTCTTTAAAGGCTTTAAATTTTGACATGCAAGACAACTGTTTAGGGGAAATAAAACACTGTCATTGTAAAACCCTAAAACTAGAATAGCCTGGGTATTGGTTTTGAAACTCCACTCTTAAAAGAGTTTCCTGTACATTTCACTAACTTCTTTTTTTTCCCCCAAAAGAGAGATGGAATTAAAAAAAACATTACTGAAGAGCAGGGGAGAAAAAAAATAGTATGTATTTGAGGCAGGTAAGGGAGAGCTGTTTGAAGACTATCATTTTGCAATCCAGGATTTGACTTGCACAAAACAGGATTAATTGCTACACTACACTGACAAATCCTCCATGCAGAGGCAAAGCTTACAGAATTTAAGGCCCCTCCCAGAACTACATAAAACACCTCAGCAAAGGCACTTTTTTTCCTAAGGTATTTTTTCACCCTAGAACTTTTTCCCAGTATAAGCACATCAGAAAAGAACAGCTTTCTGTATTATTTTATTTTCTAATGGCAAGCCAAGCATACCAAGACATGGGAGAAAAAAACCATAATTTTGCCTTAACTTACTGGTTATTTAAGATAAAGTACATTGATAGAGGAATTTTAAAGTTCTTAAAAAGGTGCCTGTGTTCCCACAAAATTCAGTAACTGCTGTTATATAACTGGTCTCATAAAAGAAGCATTAGGTTTCAAGCTGATGACCACTGCAGCCTTTTGATGTTTTGGCAGCAAGAGTCATACTCACTCGTTTTCCTTTTTTTCAAGCTACATTAAAAAACTACACAGATGTCAACACATTTTTTAGAACTGTTTTAGTCATGCCACAGCCAACTGAGAAAGCCAGTGCTACTTCCCTTCCCCAGCCCCACTTACATGGGACTGTAGAACACTGGTGTGCACTACAAACAAGATACATGGATATTGTACAGTTTCTGCTTGTCTTTAAACAGTGTAAGGCCCTTTTTCAACTGAACCTTTTAAACAGTACCTACAGTCTCCTGCTCACATGGAAATACTTGATGGATAATTTACCCTGTAAAGGATGACACACACAATGCACTGGTCAATGCATTCAGCGAGCTGAGTCTGTCACTTAGTCCTTGTTTCCTCACCATTTATATATATATGCGCATAAAATAATCTTTGTAAATGTAAGAGATGTGCAATCTCACAGCTTCCTTCTTCAACTCATTACAACCTTCCTCTCCCAGTTTCAGTTATACATCACCATGGCAACTATGGCGACTGGTTTCCGGGAAAAGTGAAACCAGTATTTTTGGTATCTAACGGTGTGGCAGTTTAACCTAGGAAAGCCAATGAAAGATAATCAGCGACTTTTCTGTTAATCATCACCAACCACTCCAGAGACCATACATGCTTTTTAACCCCACACCTATTATTTTAGCAATACAATATATGAAAATTTCTATAGTACTTCTCCATTCTTAAGTTTTTGAAATATAAACTGAAGAGAACATTTCCTTGAGCAAGTAAGTGATTTTGACAGCATTACTACAGTAACTTAAGCACAGATTTAATGGTTTTGCTCTCTATGTTTTAAAACTAGCTATTGAATTTGCCTTTCTGTGCTAGGTTGAGAATCCAACATTTTATCTACTGATGCATCTTCTGAAGCCTAAAAGTTACTCCAGGTACCTATTCTTTATTCCACATTTACTGGTATTTAAATAGTATTTGATTCTGAGTGAACATGTAGGAGGCATTTTATCCTGCTTCACATGACTCTAAAACATCTATTTTTCTTCTTGTGCAAACAGCTTGTAAAATTTTGCTTGTACAAGAAAAGTAGAACACAGAAATTGAAGTAAGAAAATACTGTGCAATTTCAGTCAATTTTCTGTTAGAGTACCTTAAATAAGGATACTTTATTTCGAATCTAACGACTACATTTGTGATCTTCTAAACCTTTGGATAAGGAAAGAATAACAAAACCCCAAAAAACAACAGCAAAAAAACCCCAAAACCCCACATCCTCTCTCACTGGAAAAACTCTTCTCAGAGAAATCACATGTGTAGATTTACTTCTGTCACCACCTATACATATACATATACTTTCCCTTTACTTTTTTTTGGTAGTAATCATAATCATGCCACACATGATTTTGATATCTAATATCAAAAGGCTAAATTCACATCAGATATATTAAAAATCACCTTTTGATCAGTAATAAATCACAATATTTAACTACTAATTTTGTGCCCTCTATAACTTGATCATTGAAAAAAAAACTGCCAGGAGACAACCCTCCAGACAATGCATTCTGAAAATTATGTTTTTTGTATAGCACAAGACACAGTACCCTCTAAGTGCCACCAAAAAAAAAAGATAAAACATACATATATATATATATATATATATATATATAAGTTCACACAACTGGTGAAACTCAGAAGTTCTGAAAAACAAAATCACATGAATTTTGATCTTCATAACTACATTATCACATATCACCAAACCCCTTAGAATACACACAGAATACCAATAATGTGCCTTACAGAACTAACGTGTTAATTTGTTTCAAGCTTCTTTGCCCTGTACATGCAAAGTAAATGAAAGAAAAAAATTATATATACAGCATATTTCTATACCCATTTAATAAAAAAGCCGTATTTAAATATGAGAGAGCACATTCATCCACTGGATTTTTTTTTTTTTGCAGGGTGGCTGACAGGAAACATCCCTCAGACATCAAACATGTGACTTTTAATAGCAGATATATACCATTATTTTTACTCAAAATCAAGACCTAATTTTAAAACTTAAAAATAAGTTACACTTTTTCAAACACATTAATTAATCCTTATTTAACAAACCAACCAGAGTCAAGACAAACTAGCTTCAAAATAAATAAAATACTGAGGCAAAGGTACTGAACATCACAGTAGTTCTTTTTTTGATTTAGGCAAAATTATTTTTTTTCCTTAAAGCAAAGGTCAGGATGACATCAGCAGTAGTTTCTCCATGTAACAGAAAGGTTTCAAAGTCATTAATCCAGACATTAATCTGGATTTATTCAGCTTCCAATTTCTTTGCAATACTAGCTCTAGAAATATTTTCCAATGTCTTTTTTTTATGCTGAATTTTAAGTAGAACTTCTTAATCTTTTCCCCCATTAAAAACTTTCTGAATGTATTAAAAAGTCTCACAGTACCCTAAAAATCGTTTAAAAAATCCCCAAAAGAAACCAACAAGCCACATATATGATTATGAAGCATCATCTGTGAGCGCAGACTAACAGTATCTCAAAGACTTCATAAAAGTTCCCTTCCCCTTACACTGTGTTTCATCACTTCCTGTTTATTTATATTTATTTTTCTGGTCCATACTTCATTCTAGAGACAATCAAGACTCCTCTGCTGGGGTAACAAGAGTACATTTAAATACTTGGTAAGAAAGTTCAGGATAGCTCAACTGGATAATTATAAACCAAAAGAAAATACTGGTTCTGCCTTGAAACACACAATAACAGAAATCCAGTTTTACTACCAGGAGAAATATGCTTTCTAATAACAGCAAAGGTCAACACAGAAAAATGTGTTCATGTGAAGAATATAAATGCTGATTTGTAAAGACAGATGAAAAAATTTTTGTAAGAGTCTCAGGAATTTTTGCTCCAGTTATCTGCTACTACTTACCTACTTTCATAACAATCTTTTTTAATATTATGACGCAATACACCTGATGCAACAACATACAGTGCTCTTACTTCTTATGAAACTGAGGCTTTTTTGCTTATTTTTTTCTCTCTGTACAAATATTGCATTTCAAATACTTTCTTAATTTCAGACATAACAATTATGCCAAGGAGAAACAGAAACTAAAGATTAAAGCAAATATTTATATACTTTAAAATATCAGCTTCCACGTAATAGAGCACTTCTTGCATAAATGGCATTTTAATAAGGCATTACACTGTATCTCAGTTATTAAAGTTTATTTTAAATCACATTCTCTTTTCCCCCAAGTATATCGCTACAATATCACACTTCTACAGCATTTTTAAAGAACATGAATATTGACACTGGCTTTGCAAACAAGCAAACACATTTTAAATATCTCTTTTGACCATAACATCAAGACACTACAAAAAACTAATGCTATTTGTACTAAAGAATCAAGCACTCAAAAGTAAGAGACGTGACATAGTTTTCCCAGGTAACACTGTAACTCTTTCACTTTGTGTACCCCT
The DNA here is from genome assembly GCA_013396655.1 of Campylorhamphus procurvoides. Lineage (NCBI taxonomy): Eukaryota > Metazoa > Chordata > Aves > Passeriformes > Dendrocolaptidae > Campylorhamphus > Campylorhamphus procurvoides. The sequence continues at coordinate 1,541,185 of WBMV01006539.1, read as the reverse complement.
CCTGCCTGCTGAATAAGGCAACAGTTACAAAGGACATGGATGAGCACCAACAGAGAAAAAAAGCCCATGAGAAATGGAGCACAGAGTCAGTACAAGAAACTAACAGAGACAAGAAGCTAGATTTAGATTGTCAAGTCAACCCTAAAAGTCAGGATTTCCTAACTTGAAAATTCTGGAGCTGCAATCAAAATAAAATACTTCTGGCATGTTTTGGGGGGGATAGAAGGGGAATCTATCTACTAGGCAAAATTGAATGATACACATCACCAGTAGGAGTAGTACACTGCTGGAACAAATTCACCACTTTCTTCAGCCAAACTAGCTAGTGGGAGGCCCCTTTTCTGACTACCACTTGCCAAGAGGTGCAGGTACTGTCTGTCCCTCCCATACAGAGGAACAGTTTGAGTGTCCTTTCCCATCCTCCTCCCCCACATAACACAGCTGCTCTGGCCTGTGGCAAACACTACTTTCAGCCTAAGCTCATTTCTGCCTTTAAACAATCAGGGGGAAAAATAACATAAATGCTGATGAGTACAAGCAGTACGATGTAAGCAACAGCCTTCAACAATTTTATATTTTAATAAAAATTGAATGGAATTTCCTAGTAAAGAAACAACACATTGCTGCAGCCAGGTCTGATGTACATCCTACATGCAAAAGAGTTCCCAGGTGGTCCCATTTATTATTACAAGTGCTAAGCAAGTTACAAGTCAGCAGTGACAGCACTGAAAACTGAAGCCACCTCAAGGCTCTAACATGACCTACTGCACGTTTGGAAGTAGATACTTAGGTATAGACTTTCTAAAATGCCAAGGCAACAGGACAGAATAGGCCCAGCATTAAAAATAAATAAACTAAAAAAAAAAAAAACAAAAACAACAACAAGCAAGCATTCATCTCCGATCTTGAATAGTAGCAACTTCTGATCCTACACACTTTAATCCGTAGTCCCTAGCTGAAAGTCTAGAAGGTCATATAACTGGATTAATAAATGACCTACAGAATGACACTATCTATGTAATTCAACAGCATAAAGCTTAGAGTTTGACATCTGCGTAAGAAACTCTGGTCAAAGTCATTCAAGGCAGTAGCATAGAAACCTGACCTAAAGGTCAGCTGATACAGAAATTAATGAAATACAAAAGTTGTGCAGAAATTATGAAATATGTTGTTCTACACCAGCCTTTTTAACATCTCTTGAACATTAAGATAGGTGTTTTGGAAAACAGAATTATTAAAAATGGTGTTATTGAAATGCCCAGTCTTACATATGCATTCACTATCCCAGAAAGAAAACAGCATACAAACCCTCCACCTTAAACTAAATGTAAATTGCAAGATGGTTTTCCTCAAGCTTCACCAGGTGTGCTCAGGGGCTACATCTACCAGGTATTTTCCTCCTTACTATGACCTTCATATTTGTATACTTTCCCAACTACCAACTCTGAAGAGCCAGCAATATGAGCCAAGGAGACAAATAGTCTAGTTATTAATGATTAAGAAACTAAAGCAAACCAAACATCTCCATCCACATATGTCTCAATTTCAACGTATGTTGAAAACATATTAATATTAAATTCCTCAGGAAAAAAGCACTAGTGTTTAAATACTGAGTGTACGTATTTCTTCTCTGGTAATTTAAAGACCTTAATTGCTCTTCCTCAAAATATTTGAAAAGGCAAATCATGCTTCACCTCCAACAGAAAAAAAGCATATTAAAAAGTAGATTAGAGAACAGAGATCATTTAAATGAAGCATGCTGTGAATTGATCCATCTAATTTGTTATTAGTTTATGGTTATGTATTTAACTTGTACAGAAACACAAGAGTGTTTCCTAAATGAGAAAAAAAAAGTAAAAAATAAGAATAGCCAAAGAAAACTAGACAACTGAGATTTGTATCTGAAGCATAATCACGTTTCCTTTTAATATGCCCATTTCTGTTTTGCTTTTAATTCAGGTATGAGTTTTCTAGGACCAAGCACATTCACATGACAAAGAGTACTTAAGTTAGGGTCTCCCTCAGCTGAAGACAAGCAATTTATTATAAAGTTTAACTTCAAAATAGTTTTAAACTGTGCATATTTTTACACATCTGATGTAAAGTATATGAACTAGACTTGTTTTGAGAAATATGAAAATAAGCATAAATAGAAGAAAGCTGAACCTCTCCACAGTCTTGACAAGAAATTTAGTCATTAAAAAGAAAAAAACAAAAAAACAAAAAAAAAACCTTTGTATTTCTGTTTCTGGCATCTAATGACACTGTTAGAGAAAAAGGCAAACTGATGACAAAATATTTTTGGAATCTGGCTCTTTTAGAAGCCAATGGAAAGAACTGCCAGAGGGACAACTGAGAACATACATTCTAATCCTCAACTCTTAGTTCATGTTCTTTTTTATATTGTCTTAAAAAAAAGCAAAACAAAACCACACTAAGCTACCATTTGGGATTGTACCAATTCAGACAAAGCCAAATTCTTTTACACCAACTCCTCCCTATCACGGACAACAGTTCCTGTTTAAATAGCAGTATTAAGTTTCCTACTGTCACCTTAAGCTTTTCTGCACTGTATCACTAAACAAAAATACCATTTTACCAAGAAAATCATAACAGAGAAGAGTGCAATGAATCTGATGTTTGTAAACACCATACAGGAGCTGAAGGCTGTTTGTCAAAGTCAGTCAATAGCTTCTGACGTTACCAAAACTTATCAAAGGACTGCAGTTGCAAAACACATATTTATTTAGATTAATTTAACCAGCTTTAATTGTCCACTACCTGAGAATCAGCTACTTAAAAAGCATTGTTTATTTTCATTATTTTAAAAGCCCTCATTGTGTATTCAGAGCCCTGTCACAGTACAAGCAATGAGCCTGCACATGGAAGTGGTGTCTGTTTTGAGAAACTTTCCAAACTACTGTTCTTAAATTAGTAAGAATTTAATTCAAGGGGTAAGCAAATATATTGATGTTCTAAGTCCTAGAGAAAAAACCAAATTCTCCACAAAAATTAATTTGCTTTAAGTCCCAATAGTCCAATTTTGCATTTCTTGGTCCAAGTATATTACGTCTCAAACATTCAGAAAAGCCGAACTGTATCTTTCTACCAGAGACTTCCGTCATTGCTCAAATCCCAGATGCAAATTATTTCCACTGTTGAAACGCATAACTCAAAGGAAGTGAAAGAAATCTGAAAAGAGATGCTACTGTTCTTTTAAATTAAGATACAGCTAAACTAACTGAAGTTCATGTTGAATTTTTTAACTCCTGAAATAAAGATATTAAAAAATTTCTACCCCAATTCTATTATTATTTATGATCAAGTAGCTTGCAACCTCCCTGTTTTCTGATGAGTCACATGATGAATCACATCAAATCTAGAGCCGTCTGCCACCCCCCTGATCACCACTGTTAAAATATAAAAATACAGCACGTTAAATGTAAAAAGTAATTTCAGTTCTGGTGCTCGTGGCTTAATATTTACACTCAGATAACAAAAGCTCCTGGAAGAACTGCAAAAGACACACTAATACTTCTTATAAAGTATAATTTTGTAAGCAAAAGTAAAATTAGGATTAAAACTGTCAAATTCATTAATTTTTGTTCTAACATAAGCATCTCACTGAAGTTACATGGCAGATTTTAGAAAGCATCATTATAGAGGAAGGCCCATTCATTTCAGGTTCCATGACTAAGACTACAATAAATAACTAACAGCATCACTTACTTGCTAATTTTCTTTAAAAGTCTGCAAGTTACCAAATTCATCCAAGTCTTGACAAACACTATTGCATTTGCAAAAGGAAAAACGTAAATTTCAGAAAAAACCCCTGAGAAGTTATCCTGCCCCACAGGAAAATACTTCCTCAAAGGTTTTTTGTCCTACTTACATAGATCCTACAGTACAAGTTCATACTTTATTTAGCTGATATGAACAGGATTCAAAATGTATAGACACCAATGTAATTTTTTTTATTTTGGGGCTCTTACACTAGAAAAAGTTCAGATTCCAAAATAACAAATAAAGCTAACCTTGAGCTTGGCTCATCTTTTTAATATTTTTTAGTATTTTTTTAATATATTTTAACATCTGCTATTCTGAATTCAGCAGTTAATTCCCAAAAGTACAGTGAATGACAACTGAACACACAAGATAACTTGGTCTAACAAAGAAAAAAACAAAAGGTTTTCTGAGGACGAGACAGACCAGTTGATCACTTTCTAATTTCACTGAGGAGGTTACTACATTTTTAATGCAACTCCATAAAACTACAATGTACATAATTAACACTAATCCTCTGAGAAATGCCTTTAAGGAAAGCAGGTAAGAAATGTATGAAAACTTCCAAGTTGGCATCTAAAAGCATTGGTTTAAAATTAAAATGGTAATTAAGTAAAGGTTTCTTGCATTTGCTTACCTCTGTGGGGGGATATAAGGTGCAGATACTGTTGGCATAACTGTACAGGGTTCAACCACTGTTTTCTTAGCCTTTTTTGTCTTTTTTCTGACTTTTGATGTAGACCTAGCAGTTCTGACTGACCCCTCCTTTCTACAAACACCGTTTTTGATTTCAGCTTCTCCATAAATATTCAGAGGTCTCCGTGTGCAACCTGGTGGAGTATGTACATCACAATAAGCAGTTTTTTTCACAGAGAATGTTGTTCCACTGCCAGTTAGTTCTTTCACAGGTTCCATTTTCATATATAGACCGGCCTTTTGAGCACACGTCACATGGAATGCAGTATAGCAGTTTGCTTTGTGGCACTGGATGCAGGCACCAACACCTTTCTGTTTACAGAGGTAGCATGTTAACTTCCATCTGGCTGGGGGAATGTTCCTGACACCATCAATTGGCTCAATAAAAACTGTATTGGCAAATCCAACTTCTGGAATCCACAAAGCACACACCACGTGTCCCCAACGATCATCATCTGTCTTTTTAAAGGCACCTCCCTTGTTTGGGCACAGCACACAGTCTACAGGCCGAGAGCGGGACTGCAAACAGTGCCTGCAGAGCCACTGGCCCTCAGGTATATATGGCACTCCATAACATTCCTGATGTACTGCTAAATTACACATATCACAAAACAGGATCACATTGCTGTTCTGACATTCACCATCCATGCATATACAACACACTGCATCTTCATCAATTAAAGACTGATGATCACCCTGTTTTTGGTTCTCAAAATAAGACTCTTTTTCAAATCTATCCATAAGGAATTCAAACATATTTTGTGAAACAACTGACACTCCATCACTTTTCCGCTTATCATTTATCAATTCTAACCACGCATAATCTTCTTCATCCATGTCATACTCAACTTCATTATCAAGTTCTTCTGCTGACTTCTCAATGAATTTGTAATAAACCGGAGGTCTTCGAGGAGCCGAAGGGGGACTGTATTCAACAATCCGTACTTTTGGTTCTGGAAGAGGAGCTGTTGTAGCAGGTATACCATGTGAGCTCGGAAGAGCTTCATTTTTCTTTTTCACTTTGTTATTTTTATGCCGTTTGCTTCTCAGACAAACTGGTGGTCTTTCACTATTTTCTTTATTGCTGTTGCATTCGCTCATTTCCTGGGCGGTAAGATCATCTTCTAATATAATCTCTAAAGGATCAAAGATACTGATCCTGTGCAGACGACCTTCAATTTCTATTTCAACCATCCTTTGAGCTTGCGCATATGTCAGGGTTTCTCGCGTGGGGGAGTGCTTAATACTGCATGGGGAAGAAGAATGCCTTGCTGCCGATACTCGATGGCATCTTCCTTTTCTCCTCATTTGGTAATGTTTACCTAAAATTAGAACAACAATTAATATTATGAACTCCACAAAATTATATTAAAATATTACTTTTACCGTAGCAAGGAAAAAACCCTTCAGTTCTATAGACCCCAATGCTTCTACTCAAGCTAAAAAAAAATCCCAAACCAAAAGCCTGTAACTCTTAGTCAACAGGACTGCTCAAACTGTTTTACACAAATTTAACAATCAGTTGATCTTCTAAATAACAACTTCTCTGAATAAACACAAAATCCTTGCTGCAAAAATCCTACAGAAGTGCTATCTTCAAGACTGCTGCATGAGAACAAAAACATTTCAGAAGCACCACAGATTACAAAAACTTGCATTTGTTACCTTGTAAGAAAACCTGCAACACAGTATTTCCTAATTCCTTAAGGGTGCCTGTAGTTTGAATTTTTTTTCAATAGAGATTACTCCTTCCATGTTATTCTTCAGAAGGACTAAGTCAATTTGAAAGAAAAACAAGTTTTCCCTGAATTTTTTTCAGTGCAATTTGAAACCACCACATTATCAGCTCAATTTCTTCAGCTACACTTAAAGCTAGAAAAAAAGCCCATACTTCCAAATTTGGCAAGTATGCAGTTTGACAGCCCTTTACTTTTTTTTTACTCTCCTCAATCCTTAGTGATCCTATTATTCTTCACAACATGACAAGAACATAATTGAACCTGCAGTGCCCAATATGATTCAGTGTGGATGGCAACTAGGAAATACTCCACCTGTAAACCAGATTTGACTTTGAGCCAAAACATGTTCCCTGCTTTTAAGTATGCGTATACACACGCCCTTCTCCCTCAACAGATTCTTCAAGAGCTGTTCACAGATCAACCACAATAGATAAAAGATTCCTTGTCTTTAAATCCAGTCCTGAGCTCTTTAACATAATTTTCAAGTTCACTACCTACTGCAAAAAGATCACATACCATGTAAAAAGATATCCTTCCAGACAAACATGGGTTCTGGTCTCAGAATTTCTAAATTAAAAGCTCCCATAGTTACGCCTTTTGATATCTTCACACTGTGTGGGGTTTTGCTCCTATGAGAGTTGAAAATATCATAAACCCGATCAATAAGGTAAAGTTTAAAATTCTGTATCACTCCTTCCTTCTCAATAATCTCAGCTGCAGAAACAAGCCTCAACCTTTAATCACCACTTTAAAGTACTAATAGGGCATCACTACTTCAACTCTGCACTTTAAGTCAATGCTGCATATTAGTTAAATAACACAACTTGTGCTAGCGTGTATTGCCAAAATAGCAGAGAAATACAGTAATCAAAACACAACTACTGTTAAAGACTAGTGCACTTATTTCAAGGAAGAAAATAGCAAGCACTGAAAAAACATGAAGTACTCCAGACTGTCTGTCTTTTGCTTAGTCTAGATGACAATCTCTAAAGATTCGCCTCCAAAGTACTGATGGGACATCTCTTATGGGAAGACCACATGATTTAAGCTGGTAACCCTAAAACTGATTCCTGAGAGAATCTGATCTGATCTATCTGCTCTCACAAACTAACCTTGCTTTCCCAATCTAAATTGGCATTATTATTCAGCAAGAATGGTGTTGCTCAAAGATCTCTTACACATAAATAATTCTTAACTCTTACTTCTTTTTTTATAGCATAAAAACAGACAACAATCAGTATTTAATCATGACAGGTCTCTGATCTGCTCTATATAAACAACAGGTGAAAGTCCCACCTCTTCAAACAAGTTTGGAGGAAATATTAAATAATTAAAATCTGTAAAATAACACAGGATTTGATCATACTGACTTCTTAAATGAGGAAAAAGTTTAAACCACTAATATTGTCACAGAAGGTCCAAAGACTGAAAACAAAAACATAGTGAAAATTTAATGAAAATTAAAAGTTAGTTCCCAGTTCCAAGATAGATTTTATAGTTCAGAAGTAATAAATATATAGTCTAGGGGAATATTGATTTCTGTTTATTATTGTGAACAAATAATGATGGATTCTTCATCTCAAACATACTGATGTGTCAATGTACAACAACTAACTATAGATCAGAACAGATTCATTTTATGTGACTTTGTTTTATATGTCTCTCTGTAATTTACTCACCAATCAAGGAAAACAGACACTTTATATCATGCTTACCTCATATAATTGCGTTTCAATTCTGTCTTGATGTAAAAGTCTGTTTTGGTATTTTTAATGCCCCTTCCTACATCTTAGCTAATTGTGTATCTGTTCATAGTGACTCCTGAGAATACAGACTGCTTTGAAAAAAAATATCAAGAAAGGGACATGAGGTGTCCTTCAGAAATCAGAAAAACATGTGTAACTTGTCCACACTATTTATCTTAGCCCAGCACCACAGGAAAACATTAATGCTAGCTTTCCAAGCTCTCCATCCAACTCTGTTCCCAAGATTCTTAAAAATGGCTCCAAGCAGGCACTAAGAACAGGAAGAAAATACTCAAAAGCACAAGTCTTCTTGCTTAAAGATTTAGGATTGCTTGCAAAAGTCAAATGAACTGTTTGAACCACAGTGATAAAAGATCATTGAGCTAACATCTAAGTACCTTTCCTGCAATAGTCAACAGTAAATACAACCGGATTAAGAAACAAATTAAGCCTCAGTTAAACACAGAATGGATACCCTACAAATACAATGCAATGAACACAAAACCGGAACGGGGAGTACTACGGGCAAAATTCATGCAAATTTAGTGTGAATAACTTAAAAGCCCCGGAAGCCAATGCAGTGTTTTGTTACGCTAAAATCGTTCTCTTTGCAAATGTTCTATAAATACTCCCGATGAAGACTAGATTTCTGCATGATAAATTCACAGAATCACAGACGATGCTGAGTTAGAATGGACCCACAAGGATCATCGAGTGCAACTCCTGGCCCTGCATGGGACCATTCCAGAAGTCACACCGTGTGCCTGTTCAAATGCTTCTTGAACTCTATCAGGCTTGGTGCTGAGACCACTTGTGGTTTGCTTCTCCTAGGTAACTACGAGGTATCTTTCTCCCTTCCCCCCACTTTCAGTATCCTGTAGATCGATAGGATCGACTACGATTCTAAGTTTGAAAAACGGCAAATTAAGACGAGTTCCCGTTCAGTATTAACACAGATACCACACTAACCACAAACAAAATTGTATCAATGCACTTCTGTAAGCACTTTTCTGCTTCTTACAACGACTCAAAGACTGCAGGATGCAAACCAGGAAAGCTATCCACAGCTTTCCTCTCAGAATTACCTCAGCTACATTGGAAAAAAGTCACCAGCAGATGTTCTCTCTCCCCGATAATAAAAGTACATGAAGTCAGCTATTTCCTGTGGAATACGGTGGTATAAGACAAAAAAAAACCCAAACAAACAAAAATCCCCCAAAAAACCTATCAAGGTGTAAGGATAGCTAAACATGAAAAGCACGATAACATACTTATGGATTAGCCATCTCTGTCCTAGTCACCTTCCTCCTCTTCAAATAAATTGCCTTTGGTCCCTGGATCCCCTGCTCAATGGAAAAGGGAATTCCATTCTCAATGGGCACTTTCATGCAGACCATTAGAAAGAGAAAGACACAGGAATGCTCTTCAATCCCAGACAATGCGGGACGGTGAGCAGACCGCGCTCCGAGGCTCATGGGCGGACACGACCCAGCGCTCCAGGCGCGACCCCCGCGCGATGCCCCGGGCACGGAACGGAGCGGGGGCTCGCGGAGCCAGCCGAAGTGGCCCGGGGGCGGCCTCCAGGCCCGGGGCCGAGGGGCGCTGGTGGCCCCGGGCCGGCGGAAGGAGCGGCCCGACTCCGCATCCCGCCGCCAGCCCAACCAGGGTCCGGTCCCG
>WBMV01006539.1:1474660-1517949 GCA_013396655.1 Campylorhamphus procurvoides | reverse complement strand
TTTAGGAGTTCTGATCTTCAAAGTGAGCATATTGTGCTCTGGGGTTACCACTGTAAATGTACAGTTAAAATAACAAGGCTTATGCAAATGGCATGATATATGTATATTGCCATAAGCTTATATAGAAAACAGTATTATAGTTTAGTTTAGTGGGGGATTTTCCAAAATATAGAACAGAATGTTTAACTCATCTTCATGACTGACATCTTTTCCCTAAGTAGGGACAATTTAGGTATTTTAGTAGTGTCAACATAAATTAATGTAATTTGCATACTGTTACCTGTTGTAGTGTACCCTTTCAAAACAGACCAGAGAGAAAATGCTCTCATGTGGCAGATGTGTATTTTTTTCTGCACTTTTTTGGCTGTTCATTTTGCATTTGCTACTGGTGTCATCAGTATTGGTCAATTCACAACTACAGAATTGTTCAATTTTAATCAATTAGTGAAAAAATTGAAAAGTTTCTGTGGGCTAAAGGTAACTTTCAAATGAAATATAGAATTTAAAGCTCACACATCAAGAAACATGAGCAAATAAAGCTTTTATTGTGGGGTGGGGTTTTTTTATTATTTGTTTTGTTGGTTTTTTTCCACTGAAGTGAAAGAATTTTTTTCGTAAATTAGTGTGATATATAGTTTAGCCATGGTAGTATTGTTTTGGGTTTGTTTGGGTTTTTTTGTGAACAGAGAGAGCACAAATGGGCTGTTAAAGCAACAACAGAGAAACAGCTTGATTTTTAAGGCCTTTATTTTAATTCAAGAGTGATAATTCAGAGTAAGTGGTGAATATTTTAAATTGGAATGTAAAGTATCAGTCTTTCCTATAGTCTCCTTAAGACTGGTTTTCAGTGGCTGTTAACATAAGAAATATTATTATATTACTGTAATCTTTATGCAAACTCACAACCTGTGTGCTCTCTTTAGCAATTACTGCACAGTTGTGTCCCTTCCATCTTTCACCTCTTTCCCTTCCTCCTTTACTGTTTAAGGAGGTGTAGGGTTGGACAGTCCCTCTGAAGGTTTAGAGGGTTACTATGTTGTTACAGCTGTCTGAAAGCTTGTTTGATTTTATTTTTTTAGTCATGTTTGCATTCATTAATGTTACACAGATATATTTTTTCCTTTGATGTGTTAAAGTAATTTTTGCAGTGTGTTCAGATTTTCTGTACATTTAACACAAAAGCCAGTTTGGGGTTTCAGTAGTCTATACCTTGAAAGTTAGGACTGAAAATAGACATGGTTTAACAGCTGGACTTATTTTAGCAATACTTTTTCGCAGTTCTTTACAAAATGTATGGGAAAAGGGATTTAAAATTAATAATATATTTATCTCATATGACAATGATCGAAGAATTTGTGCCAGATTTGCCCCAAATAGGTTCATTCAAGTAGTTTTTCAATAGTTACACTCCTTACCTGTTGCTGTAATTCTGTATGCTATGTTCTGAATCAGCATTTGCCTCTAAAGAAAATAGGCTGAGATCCAGCTAAAATTACTTTTTCTTCTTCTCACTGAAATCAACAATCAAGAAACACAAACATTAATTTGAAGTTAATGAAATACTTGGCCTAGCTTGAAACTGTAGCCATCTTTAACAAACCAAAGAATGGGAAAATGGGAATGAAAAAGTTGAGGGGTTTTGGTGGTGTTTTTTAAAGACATCAGGGAGCATAAAGATGCATATTTCTACTTTATCTTGCCTGTAGTCTGATGGCTCTGGCACTTGCAAGGAATGTGGGAGAGCCAGGTTCACTTCCCTGCTTTTCCTGAGGAGCTTAATCCACATCTCGGGAGAGTTCCTGAACCGCTCCACTGAACACCCTGCCCTCCACTGAACACCCTGCGTTGGGTGGGTCTCTGTCTGCTCGGCTGACACCTTCTTCTCTGTATATATTATTTAAATGTTGTTATAATAGGGATAGCTGAAGTCTCTCAACAGTCAAATTAACCAGCAGCACAGCTCTGGAGATGTTTCACTTGCTTAAGAGGCACTGCAGGAGTATTTTTAAGTAAAAACATCAGTAAAAGAAGTTACTTTGTAATTCATTTCATAATGTACAGTAAGCCATCTGTCAGGACTGTCTGCCCTCTGACAGGTGTTCTCCTTTCTGAGGAAAAAAAACCCCTAAGTTTGGAGATAGATATAGGTATATGTATATGTAATTAAACATCTCACAGGCTGATTAAGAGCAGTAATCACTAACTGATGGGTAGAATGCTTTGCAGATAGTACTCCTATTGATTCCTGACCCATATGAAGTTTAGAAAAGAGGACAAAGTAGCATCCTGACCACGAAGTGTTTCAGAGTTTAGCTTTTTCTGCATTTGGATTTTGAGTCTTAAGTTACTTTCTGGATTTTCTAAGGTATCAAAAACGTCTTAGATGGCTTGGTTGGGGTTTTTTTTCAGTGTACCTGGTCAGGTAACAGCTGGGGCCTCTGCATAACAGCACTCGTGTATGTATAATGGTCAGTGGGACTGAAGTTGCAGAACTCTGAAAATATGTCCTGTGATAGACTTTCAGTCTGTTTTGTTGATAAATCAAAATATGTGACCAAATATGTGCCACTTGCAATTGCTCCTTTCTCATGCATGAGCAATGATAGTCATGTGTTGATCCTATGCTGTTGCATGTTGATTAATATACACAGTAGGTGCAGTGTATAAGCAATACGTTTAGCTCATGAAGAGGAGGTGTAATAATCTGACAGGTGAATCCTATAGTTCATTGAAAGGTGTTGGCGAGGTCTTTTGAAATCTTGCATGTAGTTCAGACTCCATTTCATCTAGCATAAGTGTTAAAAAGATGGAGCAGTGCCAAGAAGTATAAAAATTTTACTTTTAAATTTTTTTAGTAATCATGTGGGATTCTTTTTTTGTTTGTTTTGGAGCTCTGGAGGTGAAAATGTCTAATTTTTCAATTATAAGGGCTAGGGATTTGTAAAAAGACAAGAGCTAGTCATGTAAGTGCAAGTCATGAAGCTCTCACCTAAAGAGAAACTGGGAACATCCCACGACTTGCCACTGTGACAGCTAAAGTGTTATAAAAATAACAAAAGTAATTACTTTCTTCTTTTCTGTAGATACAATCATCTCATCATTAAGTTTGAGTAGCAAGTTTATAACCTCAAATGAAGCGGCCTACATGCAGTGGAACAGATGTGTAAGTTTGTTTGTTTTTCTCAATAAACTAGTGGACAGCTTGTTTATTTTGGGTCTTGTATCATTGTTTTTATTTATTTAAAGACAATGGATAAAGGTAATGAATAATTGCATGCCCATGCATTGACTTGTGTGAAGCTTAGTAATTTAGCAGGAGGTTTGTATGAGTGCCTGAGCCTTGAAAATTAAGTTTGGAAGCCTGAATGTCTTTCCAGTGTTACAGAAATAGTGACTGTTTTATGATTTATGGGGCACCTTTTACTCTGATATTAGCTGGCATATATATACCTTACCCTGAAGTGTACTGCTTAAAAGGGGGAGGTTACTTACGTGCTACATTCATCCTATGCTTCTTAGTCAGATTTTCCTATCTTCATTTATAAAATTAGTTTTAATAATTTCATCTAGTGTTTTTGTCTGAAAATATTAAAACTTTATGTATTCATTTTGAACTGTTGAGTACAGATTTTTTGGAAGCCTGGGATTCCCAAATAAGAAAAAATGGTCATGTGCAGATCAGTATTTATGTGCAGAATAACAATAAATTTTGTCCTTGTATAGTGTTTCAGAGCTTTCCATTTATTTCTTGAGTCCCATCCCTTCCCTTCCCTGAATAAAGGAGTTAAACTTTAAAGCTACCTACATTGTTAGTTAATATGCATGTTAGCAACACATGGACAAACTGTTTAAGGCAAGGAAAATGTTGAGCTAGGAAGTCTTGGTGCGGTCATAGAATCAGAATGGTTTGGGTTGAAAGGGACCTCTAAAGGTTACCTAATCCAACCTCTTGCAACGATTAGGAACGTTTTCAACTAGACCACATTGCTCAGATCCCCATCCAACCTGGCCTTGAATGTTTCTGGAGATGAGGCACCTACCACCTCTCTGGAAAATGTGTTCCAGCATTTGACCATCCTCACTGTAAACATTCCATGTGTCTAGTCAGAATCTACACTCTTCTAGTTCAAAAGCATTACTGCTTGTCCAGTCACCACAGGCCCTGCTAAAAAGTTTGTTCCCATCTTTCTTACAAACTCCCTTTACTGAAAGCCTGGTCTAAAGTCTCCATCAAGTCTTCTCTTCCCCAGGCTGAACCCCAACTTTTGCAGCCTTGTTCCATAAGACTCTGGCCTCTGTAGGAAGAGAAAATTAAAAACATGATTCAGATTCATTCCTTGAAAGAAGGTTTTCCTACAGAAACCCCTACAGAATGTCTGTGGGGTTTTGTTACATACTAAGTCTTCCTGTGGATTGTTTTTCATCAGAGTCTATGCAAAAATAAACTGCTCATGCTTTCGAAGTCCATAGAAGAGCCAAGGAGCAGGAAAGAGTAGTTGTTTGCAGCAGCCTTTCAAGTAAAGTTTTAGACCACTGTAAAGAAATCTCACAAAAGGGACAGCTTTTGACAGAATATCTAAAAGTTCACTCTCCATGTAGTTAATGCTGAATTCTAACATACCTTGAGGTCACTGAGTGCTTTGCACTGTTTCATTACATGATGTCAAGCACCATAGTTTTTTATACCGCTCCTTAAAGTGCCTTTCTGTTGTGACTCTCAAGGTCAAAAGCCTTCAATGAAAGTATCTGCTTTAGTACTACCTGTCTAATGAAAATGAGTATCTGGTCTTAGTATCTTCAAGAACTATTTCTTGAATTAAAGTCCCATATGAAATAATTGTTGACTGCAAGTTCAGTTGTTCTGATAGATAATGAAATCTGTAAGTGGCTAGTCTTAAAAAAAATGAAATGCCAATATGGGCTCCAACAGGAAACTATATATATGCTTGATCACCTGTATTTTGTCATATGCATGTGCTTCATTGAAATTCAGGTTGTAAGCACTCTGAAATACAGCTAAGATAACTTTTGTCAGTCTAAAAATGTGTTTAAAGAATGTATTTTGAGTTCCTTGCAAAAATGTTTTTTGCTTTAACTATTTTGTTAGCTATTTTTAGAACACCATCATTTTTACATGTTTATTTTGGGAAATACAAGGAATATATTAAATCCATGGTCTTGTAAGTGATCTCATACTACTTCCTGCTGAGATATTTTTCTGTTGTGGCATGGTAGTTCAAGACTGAGTTTGCTTTTCTTCTGGGTTTCAGCGTATCAATATGCAATATTTGATGCGTTCCCCAGTGGAGATTGTGCCATGCAGTGTATTCTGAACAGGGTATTGCATATCAGCTCTTGGTGTTGAGTAGTGTGTCCCAGAGAGCCTGCATTTTGCAAATGTTCTTTCTGTCCATGAAGCTTTCTTCATTTGTGATTAAGGCAGCACTGTCTTGAGAATGGGTACCCTGAGAATGGGTACTTAGAGCTGGAGTCTCCTGAGAACAAAGATGGGAGTATTCTGTTGCCCAGATGTTACCTTTACCTTCTCTGTTAAAATTTTAAATTTTGGTAGGTCAGAAATGTTATAGGCCTAGATCTTTTAGCATCCACTGTGGGAATTAAAGTCATCCAGTGCATACGCTATGCAGTAACTTTGACATGCAGTTTAGATAGTTAAAGAAAATCTAGTTCCTGATTAAATGGATCTCCTAGTGGTGCTAGATGTGCCATGAGGAGGTGGGAGAGGAAAAAGCAGTATGAAAACTGCTGCTCACACACAGCTACTGGCTCCTAGCTCTTGAGAGCTTTTCAAAGTCTTAAGATTGTAAATCCCAGTGCTAAAATGTAGCATATCTTATGGCAATCATATAATATTTTCTGGTTTTTTTCTTTCTTCTGCATTAAAGGTGGGAACATGATATGCATGATATAGGAGCATATCTACAGATTGGGGGGAAAAAGCCAACCAAGAAGGCAACAGTGTAAAAGTCATTACATGAGAGGTTGTCACTTGCTGTGACTTGCATCAGTAGTTGCTGAAATAGTAAAAAGACAGAGTCACCTTTCAGGGAACCAAGCCGTGTGCAGACCATGCTGTCAGCAGCATCTTTGCTTTTGATGCTGGGGCACAGAAGGAATTGAGGTTCTGTTCTTTTCCTTTCCTGGATATTTTCAGTTGTATTCTGTGGCTTCACTGCTTTCTGGGGAGACCATAATTCGTTTATGACAGGAAATACCATGATACTCATAAAGAACAGGAAGATTGTTATCCCTCTAATTTCTCTAAATGTTTTTATTTACTTCCCTTTTCTAGATCTCACAAAATAGTAGATTTATTAAAGTAATTATTTATAATAATAGAAATCAAGCAAATGGGAACAGCTTTTTCTTTCCTTTTCTTCACCCGTTCTTGTATTAAAAGTGTTGTAGATCCTGCATTGAATAGGATACCCATGTAATGTTATTCTGTAAAACTTATTTAAAAATCAGGTTTCAATACATGAATCGAAGCTCATGAACTGCACTGGTTAAATAGATACTACAAAAAGCTTTATTCTTAATTAATATTCTTGTATTTTTCATCAGTTTCTTAAGCAAAACCTTATTTGCTCAAATTAAAATCTGTTTGTGGCAGTAGGATGGTTCTTCTATAAGCCATTTCTTTTGGGAGAAGAAGCTATTAGAAGAGGGAGCTATTTGTTTGCCAGGGGCAAGAGCGTCTCTGCACTTGCAGCTACTTCTCAATGTGGAAACAACGTGGAAACAATGTCAGCTTCCCTTGGCTTGGTGTCCTGTCAACTGGGTCTTGGCAAAGTCTCACCTTGCCTTGAAGAAGACAAAGAGACTATATCCTTAAAAGAGGTTAAGAGAGAAAATACCCCTTGTCGTGGAGGCTAGGGACAGGCTGGTTGACAAGTGAATAGGGAAATGTGTACACTCATTTCTCTCCCCTATTCTGTGAATTGGAATGTTTGTTTTGAAAGGGACAGAGTTGCAGTCGTTGGTTTTTAAACTGGAATATCAGGTGAGAATGTCAGATGCTGCTGATGAATGTACAATTTACTTAGAAAATACAGAATGACAAAAAATACTTACAAAAGGCATAAAAAGTTCACCCCTATTGTGGGCATGCCTGCATGTGATATGGAGCTTGACTTTAAAGTTACCTATTTCTTTTTGTTGCAATTCTTGTACTCATTGGCAAGGTGGTGAAACTGTTTCTGAACTATAAAAAATATTTTGGATAGTAATGTTGTGAATATTACTTTCTGTTTAGTATATCTAGAAAAGAGATATTTTCCTTGCTTTAAGAAAAATATAGACATATTTCTTCAATCTATTACATGAGGAAGAAAGAAGGTATCCTCAATTGTAAATGGTTCTCCAAAGAAATCTGTTTCTTCTCTGTACCAGGTGTCTTCTGACTTTAAATAAAGTTTTGTGACAAAAGAATGATTAAGCTTACCTGTAAAAAATCCCTATGAAGCACTTAAACTACTGTTTATACTCTTGAAAATACTTTTTGTCTTTTCAGGGTCTAAGTACTGCATTTTCTTTCTAAGCTGCCTTTAAGTGCACAAGCATTCCAAGGGTACAAACTTTCAGTACAGGCACAGTACTATGTCATGTTACACATTTTCGAATATGATATATGTAAATCATGGAAAACCTTTCCATAGCACAGCTGAAACTCTCTGAGGACATGTAAACTGGCATCAATATGAACACAGAATTGGGTTGATGGGTAGGTATGAAGAGGTTTTTAAAACAGAACTCTCAGACTTGATCTGGTGAGTGTGAAAATAGGTACTAAGATATGACAGTCTTAGCATTTCAACAGATACAGTTTCATTTTTCTACGTTAAAAAAAATAAAAATAAAAAAAATTAGTTCAAACAAGTTAATGTTATATTCTGTAAAGGACTCAGTTCACATTCTGTGAGGCTTTTTCCCATTTATATGGATGTTTTCAGCAAGAGTTCCAAGAAGACATGCTGTACACAAGACATGGTGTGCCTCTCCGAACTGCTTTTTCATTCTTCATCATTCTGCCTATTCTGCTTGGTTACCCTTAGTTTTCTTCTTTACAAGTGTCTCATTTCTTACTGTTTGAAATCATCCTTAGATTGCCTGAGGTTTCATACTTACCAAATTTAAAGATAAAAAGTTAAATAAAACACACAAAAATGTTTTTTATATGTTACATGTTTTTTAGTATGGTGCAAGTTAGGAAGGTGCACTAGTCAGGAGAAAAATCTCCTGTCCTAATCCACTCCCATTTATTTTGTCAGCTGTAGGCTGCATGGGAGGAAGAAGAATAGAGTCTAATGGGCTGTGCAGAGAATTGATCACCTGGGGGAAAGAATTGTTAGATGAGCTTTGCTTTGCATTTTCTGATGCTCTTCTGAAAGCAGGTTGCTGTTCTCTAGCAATCTTTTGTCTTTTGTTCTTTTACTTTCATTCTGTTACTGTGGCTTTGAATGTGTCTTTTTCTATGATAACACTGATGCATCTTTCCTACTCTGTTCTTGTTTTTGTCTTCTTCATTTTACTCTTGCACTGTGTGACTGCAGCCTTCGTTCATCTTCCCTCAGCCCCAAATTGTACAGCATGATATACTAAAAGCGGCTTTGATGTCCTGCACTAAAAACGCTTTAAGCCAAGCCATACATCTTTCAACTGTGTAAAAAAAATAAATATTTTTCTCTAAGAAAACCACCCTATGTCTTGTAACATTAAGAATTATTAGTATATGATATTTATAAAAATTTGTAAATTATGAAAATGTCAAAATTAGAGTATAATTTGCTGTAGCTTTCATTTGGAGCAACTCTGAATGGATCTGTAAGACTTGGGAAAATCCTGTGAAGTTGTAATAGAATTACTGCTTAAAACATTGGTGTTTTAATAAAGGGCAGACAGATCTGACACGTAGTAGGTGTGAACAGTACCTTAGAAACAGATCTTGCAAGTTTTGCATACCACATAATGAAAAAGAACAGTTCAACACTTAAGAGACATCTTGGATCCTAGACAAATGTTGACATAATTTACATCTTGTGATTGATCTGTTTTTTTATGAGTAATCTCTTAGTAGAGGAAATTATTAGCATGTGTACAACCTGCTTTTGTTTTTTCCTCCCTCATTATAGTGTGCTGCTCTGGGAAGTTATCAGAGGACATGTGAAGGAATAGAGCCCCTTTTAAGATCTGATGGTATTTTTAGTGCACTAAGGAAAAAAAATAGCAACAATTAAAGGCTTATCAGGTGGTTGTAAGTGTGACTAGTGCTACTGTTTCTGGTAATACATAATATTATGTATGGTGGTAATACAACACAGTGATATTTCTTAATTTTTTTACATAAAACTTGGGAGTGACATTGTTTTGGCCAAGGTGATTGTTTTAGCTTTGCATCTTTATTTTACTTTAAAGATAAATGCTGTTTGAAATCACGTGGAATGGAGATCTATGTGCTATGGGCTTTAGCATGTTTAACAGTGCTGCTTAAACCTAGGTGGTGGAGAATGATGCTTCAAAAAGATAGATGCTTAATAAATTGGCAAATAAATTTTGAAGACTGATTTCTCCAGAAATAAGCTTGAGCTTCGACTCCCTATCCTATACCAGATACCTGCTTTATTCTTAAACATGCTGCACAGTCAGCCTGTATCATTTGGACCTGATTAAATATTTGATTAAATAAACTGATGCATGTTTAGCAGATCCAGTTGGGCACTAAACAGGGATGTTGGAATTAAACATAAGCCAGATGTAAGTAATATGCATGGTAACATAAACATCCTTATTTACATCACAATTTAAAACTAATTAATACTAAATATATAATATTTTAAAAGCATTATCTAAATTCTTTTAAAGAAGATTTATGATATAGCAGTGTAAGAACTGAATTAAGAACTAGATCCCCTTTTAAAAAAATATTACTTTAAAAAATGGCATCTTAATTTCCATTTTGTTCCAAAGTGGTTTTTAAATTATGCTAATGTGGAAATCATACTGTTTCTCTTCAGTTTTGCCACTGTCATAAATTATTTTTGACCTTCCACACAACAGAGTAAGATCCAGTGTTGTTTTGTGGATGGGAGCTGGCATGCACACTTTCTTCTATACGTGGTGCAAATGATTTAGGATTTGAGATGAAAATACTGGTGAAAATATGGAGTTTTTAGTTCTTGAATCTTTGCTGAGGTTCCAGGGAATATCTGAAGATGATTATTGACTTTTTGATGTTTGTAGCAGCAAGAGAAGAAAACAGATGTACAAAATAAGACATTTTTGAAGGGTAAGAGTTTAAGTTTGAGGAGTTTGAGTTTGTACAATGTTGGGTTGTTTTCACTGTGCTGTTTAGATTGTAACTCAATGCTGTCCCTTCAACAATAGACTATGACTAAAACTTTCACATCTGAGCTGTTCCCTTCCTGTATTATTATTAATTTAGAGGTAGTGTGGAAAATACAGAACATAAAGTCCACTAAACCAAAAAAGTATAACTTGGCCCTAGCAGATCTGCTCTACTGCTTAAAATAGTCTGAGTTCACAGTAAAATTATTTGATATTTTGGGGGACAGAAGGCAAGAAAAGAAAGAGGGGAATATTTACATTTAGTGGGTAGTCTTTTTAACTTTTCAGTCTCCACTCCAGCTGCATTCGTAATTAGGGTTGAGTGCCTGGAGTCTAATGATGATAGTTGTGATTATAATACTCGGCTCTTTACACTTTAGTTTTTCTCTCTCTACAATGAGTGATTTAGGCCACAGCTTACACAAAGTCCTGAGTTTTTCAGCAGCATGAAGAGGCATGATCTTTGTACTTGAATAAATTGGAGGTCTCTGTGTCATGTCCTGACAAGTAGCAGCAGCACACCTGGGAGCTCACGAAGACTATTCATGTCAACAAGGAGCAACGTACAGTGTTGATGGTGCTGTTTTCACACTTTTTTCTTTTGTGTCCAGATAGTGTTTGGGTCGTGGACATGAAAGGGTGTTTTATTTGGAGAGAAAACCCTTGTAAAAACACAACAGTTACTGGTTATTGTAAGATTTACCTTTCAGGTGACTGGAAAAGTAATGGAATAGTAAAGGTGCTTTTTCTGTTCTCTCCAAGCACTTCTCTACGAATCATACCTCCCATGAAGTCCAGAACGATTTATTTCTTCTATTAAGCCTGACTTTCTGTGCTTTATTCATGGTTACACTATTGCATCCCCTAGTGCATGCCTGTACGTCTGTGCAGATTCCTCTGAGCTTCAGTGAAACTTGAGAGTAGGACCCACCTTGTTTCAAAGTGTGATTAACATGCCAATTTTGCAGTCTCTTCTACATTTTAACTGCTTAGTATCTTGCAAACGTCTGTAGTTCTTTTTGGTTGAGTACTAATTGATACTTTGTTGTAGGAAATGTCTTAAATATGTCACTATTCTTAGTTTTCTTTCTTCAAGGGATTTATAACTTAGAAAAGCATTTATAAAAACACATTCTGCCTATTTGTTAAGGATTTTGGATGTGTGTTTTCTGGATTTTGGAGGTTTTTTAGGGGTTTTCTTGTGAGTTTGTTTTGGTTTAGCAAATATTCTCTAATTAGCATAGTACCTGCTATTGCAGTTGAAGCAAATAATAATTTCTTAAAGTATCTACTTCTTATTGCTTGTTTTTAGGGTTTTTCTTTTTATTTGGTGTTCTTAAGAAGGATACCTATACATTTCCAAAAAGAAACAAGATTACCACTATTTATTCTAAAACTGTTAGCTGTTTGTGCAAAGTATTTTTAATGATCTTTTATGTACATTTTGTGCTCAAAAGCTGTCCCTATTTTTGATTTTTTTTTCTTTTTTCAAACTAGTAAATGGTTTTGCTTTCACTGTCTCCACATTTTACATCTTTTTCAAAAAGCTGTTCTTGCACATTGCAGGTGTATGTCTTTGTATTTAGACTACATGTACTTCTATAATAATGTAATGGTTTTTGTTTTAAACTTTCTTTAGACCATTATTTGAACCAAGATTCTGTGATGTAATTGAGTTCATGATTATCACCTGACTACTCAACCTAAAATCTAAAATTGTTTAAAGTTTACAGGCCATGTTCTGCTTTACAAAACAAATAATCTGCTCATGGTTCAGTGTTCTTGCATACTTTTCATACTTCTCTGTGTGTTCATGTATATTTCTGCAATTCCAAGACACCAGTGTTTCTCTTTTTACCTCTTTCCTTCAGCAGTGATTTCTCCTGTTCATGGCAGTCTGCTGTGGCAGTGGCATTCTCCTGATATTTGTTGTCAACAGCCATACGCTTTCAGTAATCCCATTTTGAATGGAAAATCCTATAAAATGTTTCTGCAGGCTTCTTACCACAGTGAACTGCTGACTGCAGCCACTCAAGAGCTAATAGTCCAAAGTAGGGCATTTGAGTAGATAATTGTTCTCTAATTCCATTTGTTTTCTTTGAAGATTTTTTTTGTTGCAAAGTGATTCTGTATCTCATTGTGGAGATTTCAAAGGCATAAATTTCTCTTAATTTTCAGCTAACTGCCTGTAGCCTTTTGTACCTTTGAAAACATTTTTCATCTCCTTGAATATCCTGTTTGTTTAGCAGTAGTCCTTAATTTCAAGTCCAAATCCTTGATTTGGTCCAAGGGTAAACAAGCTATGTAAAGGTGGTCATAACCAAATTCATACTTTGTTCCAGGTTGCTATAAAATTTTAAAACACTTCATCATTTTTTGTTTCTTAATAAAACAGATTCAATCGTACATATAGTTGGCGTGGGAGAAAGAGATGAAAAACATATTTATCTTTCTAACTCCGATCATTCTGGGGCTGTATTCTAAAAAAAAATTTGGGTTGAACCCACAAGGGTATCTGAAGAGAAGAAGCTTGACTTAATTTTACAGTGTGATGTAGTGACATTATAACACAGGATCACAGAATGGTGGGGGTGGAAGGGACCTCTGAAGATCATCCAGTCCTACCCCAGCTGCTAAAGCAGGTTTACCTATAGCAAGTTGCATAGGGTGGGTTTTGAACATCTCCGGAGGAGACTACACAACCTCTCTGGGGAGGTATTTCCAGTGCTCTGTCACCCTCAAAGGAAGAAGTTTTTTTCTTGTATTCAGATGAACTCTCCTGTGTTTGTACCTATTGCCCCTTGTGCTGTCATTTAGCACCACTGGAAAGAACCTGACTTGGTCCATCAGAAAGCTTTCTTGCTTATTCTGTATCCTTGGATTTTGATTGCAGATTTTTCTACTTGAATTGTTGATTCACATGTTTTTCTCTCTTGTATTTGTGCAATTAAATATATCTCTTCCTTTGTTCTGGTGGAACAAGAACAGTTTTTGATCCTAAAAAAGCAAGGATAATAAGGTTAGGAGCAGATGAAATTGCTTCCCACATTTTTTTTTTTTGGAGGAGATTATGAACATTAAAACCACCCAGCGACATCAAGGAGAAATGGAAAACGAAGGAGTTTACTATCACAGTTCCTGCTTCAGAGTCGAAATAGCTCCTCACCTATACACCTCAGCTTCAGCTAGGCCGTCAGGACCACAACCATCAGTGTTTAATTACATGGCATCGGCTCAGTGCAGTTGTGTACTCAGAGCTAATTTAGGATGATTAGGGTCTAAGTGTTTGAATATGTAGTGATAATGGCTGATAATGATTAAGAACTTAACCGCTGGCAATATGTGGTTTTAAAGAACGGCAGTCTAGTTAAGTGTGGTTATAAAGTTTGCAACTGGTCTTTTTTATCAGGTTTTCAAATCTTCCCATCACAGCTACCCTAAGCTTCACTGTGTTAAGCAGTAACTTCTTATCAGGATAGAAGCAATTGAAGCATCTGTGCGGGTTTTTACATTTAAAGCCTAGAATTGGTTTTGCAATGTTAAGAAATTACAAGAAATGAAGTCTAAAGATGTGATGACCTATTTTGAGGCAAAGAAATTGTGCACAGCTTCATCAGAACCTGATGTCAGAGGATGTATGCGTGTAATTTGCATGAATCTAGCTAGGAATCTGTAATGTGCTTACTGTAACATGGCACGTCCATGCATAATTTACGTTCTGTAAGCCCTGCATCGAGTCACTTGCTTGTGAGCCTTTCTATTCTGTGATCCTAAGTCATAACAGCTTATTATGTTTCCTTGTTTTTCCTGTTTGCAATACAAGCTCCCCACTCACAGATTAGATCAAAGTAAAGATGAAAAAAAAAATCCTCTTAGCTTGATTCTTATTAAAAAAAGTTGACTATCTTACTCTCTCTTGTCCCAGATCAAAATGCTTCCAAATCATCAGCATGTATGTGAACACTAGATTGTGTTTCATTCAGTTTTATACTGAGTCATGTAAATTTAGTCTGGCTAACAGAATTGTTCTTAGATGTGATTTCACAAACCTATGGAAAGTCCTGTGTAGTGTGGTAAATTTCTTCTAGAAAAATAAGGGTTTTTTTCTTCAAGTCTTTACCTTCTTTTGAACTGATGTTCTTCATGCTCAACACTCATATCTTCTTGTATCTGAAAACATGGCTTTGTGGGTTTTTTTCCTGAGAAGGAAAGAGAAAGGCAGTGCACAAATACTAAAACTTTCACAGAAAGAAAACCAGAGTTGCTCCCTACCTCTCACTGCTCCATCTCCCTTTTCTTAAATCAGCTGCAGTAAGATGATTGCCCCTCCTTTTCCCTGCCCCTTCCTCTGCTCTGGAAAAGAAAGTTATAACTATGATAGCTTTCCATAAATCTGAAATCCACAGAAAATAAGTGTTTCTGATTTCTCGTGGAAACAGACCTCAGAGAAAAATTAATTAAGATAGGTTACAAAACTAATATGACATTGATCTTGATACAGGGAAGAAATGTCTGTATGAATAACACACTTTTTAAATGTGTTTTGTAGCTATGGCTAATTTCACCTTTTGTCTGCTGAAATCATAGAATATGCAGAGTTGGAAGGGACCCATCATCGAGTCCAACTCCTGGTCCTGTGCAGGACATTCCAAGAATCACCCCAGTCCTCGTGTTTTAGTGACAAATGAAACTTGTAGGTGGTTTTAAAATAACTGATTCAAATTTGTGTTTTGGTGTCATCTGGGGACAAAGAGTTCCATAAAATTCAGTTTGCACAAATTGGAGTGTATAGTGTAACATCACCTGTGTGGCCAAAAATGTTTATCTTGAATGAAGGCACCAATAACTACATTAATGTCGCAGAAGAATAAATGAGGAAAGGTTTGGCAAAATGTAGAATTCGGATATTAACTGTAGTGAAAAAGAAAAGTGACTGACAAATGCAGACAACTTCATATTTGTGAGGGAGTTAGTGGGGTGTTCTGGTTTTGGAGCCTGTTGTGGTCTTGTGGTTTATGTGCAACTATATTTCAAAAACCTACCCTTTGTACTGAAATTGGCAGTGAAAGTCTTTGCTCACAAGGTAAATTAGCTGTTTTGGTGTAAATGGGCTTTCTAGTGTAACCTTTGAGTATGTAAGGAATTTGAGCTGGCAGTGCTGCACTAGGCACCAGCGTATGCAACTGTGTGTGTGTCTTTGCTTCTGAGTGATGTTGTTATGCTTTTCGAAGACCTCTGTCTATACGGCATTTACACAGGCCAGTTATCCTAAACTAAAAATTGCAGTTTCTAATCACCAGACTCTAAAGTAGCTTGTTTCTATAGCATGTTGTTGTCTGGGAGTCTTAGAATATAACCATGCGAGACTAACGTCAGAGAGATTAGTGTGACAGTGCTGGACACCCTTACAGAAGTTTCTTGTTTCTTTTTGAACACTGTTGTCAGTAATGAAGGAAGCACATGTACCAGGAGTATAACATAACTTTTGATTTTAAGTACATATTTCTGTGTTAAAATGATTAAATACCTGCTTGTCTTCATATATATCTGTCGATATAAGCAGCTGTATAGTATATGTTTTTAGATATGCATGTGTATATATATTTGTATATATATATACAATATATATACATATACACATGTATATGTGCATATGCAGCAGTTGAATTATGATGGAGGATGAGGCATAGTTACGTTCAAATAAATACAAAAGCAATTTTTGGATTCTGGTTTTTATCAAAGCTGAACCAGAGCTGCATGTGTAGACACTTATTTGCCCACAGTACATGTATTGAATAAATGTTGGGGCTTTTTTAATAGTACACTGAATTGTTTTTATCTCAGAAAAAAACACAAAACCTACAGAACATTTAGCCTGTTTTCAATTCATCTGTGACTTAAAGTAACTAAAGTGTTAATAAACTCTGTCTTCAATTTTTTTATTTCTAGATGGTGCAAAAGAATCACAGTTGTCCAATCAAGATGAACAGAATGGCTTCCTTCAACAAGAAAATAGAACATTCATTTTTTAGGATTATATCTACAACATGAAGTATTTAACAAGAGCTGTCTTTGAAAACATTCATCTATGACCTGAAATGTCCTGATCCTGGGGGAAAATGAGATTCCATTAATTAAGTCTATAATTTTTAAATGCATTTTTATGACTAATTATATTTGTTTATGCACAACGTGAATACGGAATTCATAAACCAGAGATTATTTTAACACATGCACACATTTGTGTTTGTGCATTCAGTATACAAGATATATAATTTTAGACAAATTTTAAATAATCTTTTAAATTATCTATATTTATTAATAAATGAAGTCTTGGCAAGAAGAGTTTGTCATCCATGGACATGAGTAAAGCAGAGTCCCCCGGAATGGATGATAATTTTGTATTGGGTAAAATCAATAACTTAAAAGTAGAGCAAGAGGAAGACAGCATTAATTGTACTCTAGAAAGCACAGATATAAAGACAGAACAAGATGATTTCAAACATGCAGACAGCAGTGATGAACAGGAAGACAAAGAAAAGAACTTCATTAGCAACAACCCTGGCAAATATTTGTCTACAGAAAACGAAGATGATTATGGATCTCTTTTTTCTCAGTATAGTAATACGCTGTATGATGTAGCAATGGAAGCTGTGACACAAAGCCTCCTTTCTAGCAGAAACATAAGCTCCAGAAAGAAGTCACCTGCTTGGAACCATTTTTTTATATCTCCTAGAGATAGCACTAAAGCAATATGTATGTACTGTATGAAAGAATTTAGCAGGGGTAAAAATGAAAAGGACCTGAGTACAAGTTGTCTCATGAGACATGTGAGGAGAGCCCATCCAACTGTACTAATTCAAGAAAATGGAACTATGCCAGGTATATCCTCCTTTTCTTCATCTACATTATTGCTGCCACCTCAACCTGCAGATGTTGGAGATCTGAGTTCTATGTTATCCCCCATAAAACTGGTCAAGAAAATGGCTTCTAAAATACCATCTCCAGATCGAATAATTGAGGAATCTGTTTCTATTGTTTCTTCTGAAGAAATACCAGATCTCTCAGTTTCTGAAAAGTGCAGCAAAGAAGTAGTCATGGTTGACTCATCTCCACAGCTGCCCAACAACCAGTATGATGACACTGTTGAGAATGTAGCAGAAAAAGCAGTTGTAATTCCAAAGAGCGCATCAGGTTCTAGAAGGAGATCTGCTGTCTGGAAACACTTTTACTTGTCACCTCTAGATAATTCTAAAGCTGTTTGCATCCACTGCATGAATGAGTTCAGCAGAGGAAAAAATGGAAAAGACCTAGGAACAAGTTGTTTAATAAGACACATGTGGAGAGCCCATCGTTCCATTGTCCTGCAAGAGAATGGGGGTGGTACCAGCATACCACCTCTCTACACCACACCTCCAACTCTGTTGCCTTCTTTACTACCTTCAGATAGTGATCTGAATTCTATGTCATCTTCTCCTGGAAAACTAATGAAAGAACCAACTTCTGTTTCTTCTTCTCCAGACAGAATCTCCGAGGAGATCCATGCTAATCTGTCTTCTGGAGATGCTCTAGTGGAAGACTCAATGCTGTCGTCTTCTGATGATATAGGTGAAGTCTCCTTTGTTTCATCCCCTGAAAAACAATGTGAGGGATTAGGTCCACTAATATTTGAACCTACTGCTGTATTTCAGCAAAACAAAAGGATTATGAAAAGACTTAAATCAGAAGTTTGGCACCACTTTTCACTGTCACCTGCAGACAGTCTAAAAGCAGTATGTAGATACTGCAGTTGCATGATAAGTCGCGGGAAGAAAGGAGATGTTGGTACAAGCTGCTTAATGAGGCATCTGTATAGACGCCATCCTGATGTAATTGGAAACCAAAAGAGCTTTCTTGATATGAGTTTGGCAAATTCTCCATATGCCACCTTGGCTTCTGCAGAATGTTCATCCTCAAAGTTGACTGACTTGCCTACAATGGTTACACATGATAATCAAATTATATTTCCTGTTAATAGTAAGAAGACCTCAAAACTGTGGAATCACTTTTCAATTTGTTCTGCAGATTCAACAAAAGTAATATGTACGCACTGTGGACGTATAATAAGTAGGGGGAAAAAGCCAACAAATCTAGGCACAAGTTGCCTTCTAAGACATTTGCAGCGGTTTCATAGCAATGTATTGAAAACTGATGTTCCAGAGACAGTATTATCCTCATCTACGGATAATCACATGCCACTGCGCACAGAATTACTAGGATCTTCAAATTTTGATGAAACCAATGACAAGTTTTGTGACTCTCACCCAGTTGCCAAAAAAATCACAAGTCTTGTAGCCGAAATGATTGCACTTGACCTTCAGCCATATTCTTTTGTAGACAACATTGGCTTTAACAGGCTGCTTGAATATTTGCAACCTCAGTATTCTTTACCTTCTCCATCTTACTTTTCTAGGACAGCAATTCCAGATATGTATGATAATGTAAAACAAATAATTATTTCACATCTTAAAGAAGCTGAAAGTGGAGTGATCCATTTTACATCTGGAATATGGATGAGCAACCAAACACGAGAATATCTAACCCTGACTGCTCACTGGGTAACATTTGACTCTTCATTTCGACCACAGTGTGAGGATTACCATTGTTCAGCACTGTTAAATGTCTCGCAGATTGATTGCGACTACAATGGAATCAGCATTCAAAAGCAGCTAGAATACTGGTGGGAAACATGGATTACTTCTATTGGACTTCAGATTGGGATTACTGTTACTGATAATCAGAGTATAGCGAAAACTTTAAATGAAGGTGATCATTCAAGTGTACAATGTTTTAGTCACACTGTCAATGTAATTGTAAATGAGGCTATTAAAAGCCAGAGAATGGTTCAGAATTTGCTTAGTATTGCAAGAAAGATCTGTGAACGTGTCCACCGGTCAGCAAAAGCAAAAGAGAAGTTAGCTGAATTGCAAAAAGAGTATGAGTTGCCTCAGCATCAGCTAATACAAGATGTTCCATCCAAGTGGAATACATCATTTCATATGCTTGAACGTCTGATTGAACAGAAAAGAGCAATTGATGAAATGTCAATAGAGTGCAGCTTTCGGGAACTAATCAGCTGTGATCAGTGGGAAGTCATGCAGTCGGTGTGTCATGCTCTCAAACCTTTTGAAGCTGCAAGTAGGGAGATGAGTACACACATGTCTACCCTAAGCCAAGTGATTCCAATGATTCATATACTTAACAGAAAAATAGAAATGCTATTTGAGGAAACTATGGGCATAGATACTATGCTGAAATCTTTGAAAGAAGCTATGGTGAGTAGATTGTCCTCCACGCTTCATGATCCAAGGTACATTTTTGCTACGCTTCTGGATCCCCGGTATAAAACATCCTTATTTACAGAAGAGGAGGCTGAACAATATAAACAAGACTTAATCAGGGAGCTGGAAATAATGAGTTCTACCTCAGATGATGATAAACCTGTTTCCAATGGATGTGATATAGGTTCACCATCTACAAATTCCTATGGGGAAGATAATCTTTGGTCACTCATGGGTGACATGAGGAAAACAAAAGACCTGAAAGAGAGAGCAAAGTTACCAGAGGAAATGGTGCTTTCTTACTTGGAGGAAGAAGTGCTTGAGCATAACTGTGATCCTCTAACTTACTGGAACTTTAAAAAGTCATCTTGGCCAGTACTGTCAAAATTGGCTGTCAGGTTCTTGGGTTGCCCACCAAGCATTGTTCCTTCAGAGAGATTGTTCAATACATCCAATGAAAGCAACAACTTTAGTCAGTCAAGGTTGATGATTGAACACTTTGAAAAGCTTATCTTTTTGAAAGTGAATCTTCCTTTAATATACTTCCAGTATTGAAACTAATGAACAAACTGCTAGACTAAATCTATTGTTGCTCACTGGATATTAACTATCTATAACTCAGAATATTAAATTGCTCCAATAGGGGCCATGTATGACATCTAATCAGTGACTATAATTCCAAATTTTAGGTTCATTTTTTTCAGCTTTCAATATGTCTACATGTGCCTTATTCATAGTACTTCAGGCCAGATATTGTATATATGTTTTTTAAAAGTTCACACTAGAGATAGCCTGTCTCATCAAATTATACAAAATTATGTAGGT
Source organism: Campylorhamphus procurvoides (assembly GCA_013396655.1). Taxonomy (NCBI): domain Eukaryota; kingdom Metazoa; phylum Chordata; class Aves; order Passeriformes; family Dendrocolaptidae; genus Campylorhamphus; species Campylorhamphus procurvoides. Next base: position 1,497,439 of record WBMV01006539.1, on the reverse strand, counting down.
TTTAATCCATAATTGTAAATGAACTTTAAAAAAGCTCAGTCATTTGTTTTAATAGAATGGCAAAAAAGAAAAAAAAAGATGTAAACAGTTCTATTCTGTAGTTTTTTATTCAATTATGTAAAAACCATAAACCAGGTACTGTATTTTAGTTGAACATTGCTTTAATTGCAAGAAAACAGGTTTTGTACTTGTCAAAAGAAAGCTGTACATGAAAGAAGGGGTTCAAGCTGTCTTTTTATCATGCGGTGTTTTTAACTGCAAGCCCTAAAGTACTTAAAGGATTAAGAAGAGTTATTGAGAAAGATGTGTTTACAGGAGACTGTTGACTTAATATCTGAAAATAAATCTTAAATTTAAGATGATATGGAATGTCAGTTACACAGCAATCGGTAGTAAATCTCCCCATTCGGGGTTCTCCTGTTCAGGTTTTACATTTTAACTGAACTACAGAAATATTCTGGGTATTTATAAAAGCTCTTTGGAAGTCTTATCAAAGTTTGTGAATTAATGCCTGTTATTTAATGCCATGTACAAAAAAGGCAAGAAATTTACCATGAAGACTCTAATGTCATTCTGAAGCCTTTCCTAATCTTTAGTGCATCGAAACTATAAGGTCCCTTTTGTAAAAATGGAACCCTTACTCCTAATGTAATTTCAATTGTGTAGAACAGCCTGTCTTAAAGCTCCTAGTACAGAAATAAATGATCTTCTGGTTTTCAGTAATAGCCTTATGGATATGGTGCACTGCTTAGAACTTTATGTAGTAGGGTTGGTTCTTAACTGTTGGTGTCCATCAGGCAAATGGGATATAGAGCCCGTAAAATTTCAAATAAGATGGAAAAAATAGCCAGCATTTTAATTTGAAAGGAATGTTCTCCATGGTTTAACTCTAGAAAGATTCATCTTTTCAGTTTTCTTTGAATACTTTTTGGGAAACAAGTCATCATTTGCCTATGACCTTTTAGAAAAGTTGTAGCTTTGTTAAAATACTGTACCTATGCCTAATCTAATTTTGCATTTACTATGTTTTAGTGTATTTATAAATGGTGAACTCAGTTTCTGAAATTAAACATTTTATTTGCAATTTTCCAGTGGTAGTCAACACTGCCTTTTATTTTCAGATGGATTTAAGGCAACCATTGAATGAAAGATAAAATATACCACAGAATATGGTATATGAAAAGATGAGTTTTCTATTTATCTCTTTGGACTCGAGCCTGGATCCTGGTTCTTTTCATTTCACAACAGCTGTTTTAACCTCAGGAAAATCTGTTGAATTATTTCCCAGGTGACTTAGGTTTCCATGTGCTGTTTCTCTAAACATTGTATGGTTTCAGGTATTTCAATTTTTATTCCATCTCTTATGTTTGCACCTGTACTATTTAAGTAAATTACAATATAGTGTACTTGGGAAAAACTCATACCACATTTTCCCTCCAGTATTTTAAAAGATAATTTTTATTTCTATCAACAGTCAGAATTTCTTTGTTTTTCTAGGGTTAAGTGAGAGCAGCATGTTTTTTTCTCAGTAATAAAACAATTTGTTCTTGTTTATATGTAGCTGGAAGTAGGTGAGTTTGAAGCAGCTTATTGGAAAGCATGTTTAAATGGTTACTGGTTAATTATTATCTCAATTTTTTTCCCTACATTTTAACTGTGAATATAACCTTGACCCTTGTAAAAGAGTTTTAATCTCTCCAAACCAGTGGAGAGGAAGTTAGAGCATGAAGAAAAAAATTTTAAACAAGTGATCTAGTTTTCACTCAAGGCTTGAATGTAAATAAAGCCTATGACTTAAAGCATTGTGAAGTCACATCATACCATAAGTACTGATAGTGAACAAGCTTACCTGAAAATGACAGTTCTCTGGAAGCAAGCATCTTGGCTCTGAAGGCACTCTTTGCTGTATCTCCTATGTAGTTCCCTGTGTGGAAAGTTGTAATGATGGCATTTTGTAGCCCCAAATTTGCATCTTACTCATATGGATAATTGTACAGTCAAGTTTTTTGTCAAAACTTTTCCTGAGAGCACAAGAACTAGTCACTATTTTTAAAAGTAAAATTTTATCGATCTACTTTATTTGTACCTGCAATTGCCTTTGTTTTGGCATTTGTTGTTGTTGTGTTTTTGTTTGTTTGTTTGGGGAGGTTGGTTTGGTTTGGGTTTTTTGAAGGGCTTAGTTCTTAAGACTGCACTGTTTCAGTGTCAAGCGTGGTTAAGAATTAACTATAGGCTTTTGTTAGAATTTTTTAAAAGATAATGCACAGGCCCAAAAGGCCTTAGATTTGAAACACTTAAATAGAAGAAACTGAGAACACAACATTGCTGGTTTTGGTTGTAAGCCCTGATCCTTCTGCAGGACTTATGGGAGCATCTCCTTCTCCAGTTCAGGCACTGCTTCCTGTGACAAGAGAATGACTTCAAGAGAAGGGCTGAAAGCTTTCACTGAAGCAGTCAGGTAAGTTACTGAGTGGGTGGGTTTTGTGTTGGGTTTACTTTATTATTTTTAATATAAGTTCTCAGTGACTGCTAAAACTTTAGGGTTTTTTCTCATATTTGTAACGGATAGGAACCCTGGCTATTTTGACATTGCTTTCCCTCAGACTAATAAAGCATAAGCTGTAAACAGCGGGAGTTTCCATTGAGCTGAGTTTGTGCTGCACCAATCCCTGTGGCAGCAGACAGTTCCCTAATGCATAATGATATGGTGACCCTGCAACAGCAATACTTAGATAGTTTCAGAACATTAGGGACTTTAGAAATAAATTTAGTAGGCACTATTTTTTTTTTGTCTTAGCATAGAAAGTAAATGCAGGTGATGCTAAAGATGATACTTTGTGTCATCATAAACATCTTACAGCTTTTGCTTAAGAGGAAGCAAGAAATATTTGTAATTAAGGTAGAAAGGGGAAGAAATGGAGATCTGCAACAGCCTTTTCAAGGACCTCAAATCTTGTGAAGGGTATATAATGGAAGGTATCTATCGAGATTATGTTCCAGAAACCTATGATAATGCTTCACCCACATTTGCCCCTTTATATTTGGCCTCTTTCCCTACCCACCAAGTCCAAGTGAAGAAAACATGTTTGCAGAATTTGGCCAGTGAGTATTTACTAGGAATACTCATAGCTTCTCCTTGCTCCCCAGAAGTAGCTTCTGAATTTATAATGAACTGAAATCTCAATCTAGAGCAGTTTCAATACCAGCATAAGGATGTAATTGATTAAAAGCAGACATAGATGACAAGCTCAAAGTAGATGTTTACAGTTGTTGAGATATCTCCTGTCAAGTGGCTTTTTTTTCGGCCACTATTCAGAGCTGACCAGATTAAATTTTCATTTAAGTATCTTCAAACATGGGAAAAAAATATCTATACAGTTAACATTTTCTAGTTACCGATTATTTAGATTTTATAGACCAATCATTTTACTCTTTCACAAATATATTCATCTTTTGCTTTTTTCTTCGCAACAAGAAAGAGTGACTCTTTACCTTCTTGGTCTCCTTGCAAAGCTGACCCAGAAGTGCTTGGTTTCATAAACTGAGTGGGCCAGCCAGAAATAGTAACTACACCAACACCCTCAACTCTGGTATCAACTTGGGTTCTAAGGGCTTGGATCAATGCCTAAGCAGTCCCCAACTTTTTAATTAAATCTATTAACCATCTCCTTCTTCCAGCTTCTTAAGTTGACAGTTTCAGGGAAAGGTGGGACTCCATTTCAGGCAGCATTTTTACCTTATACTTGGCACAAATCAACACAGATGAAGCCTTGGTACAGAACCAAGGGCAGTTACAGCTGAGGTAAAGCAGAATTGGGGAAAGACTGCCCATAACCGTAAGGTGCAAAATCTCAGAGGAAACACTGGCTACTCTGTCTATCATAAAGGTCTGAAATGAGCAACCAAAACTTGTGTTTATCTCAAGACCTGATCTAAAAAAAGGAGTTGCATACAAAAATGGATAAATTACATTTAGAAATATATATTTAAATAGAAAATGAGGAAAACCTTTGGAAGTATTATCATTTAAGGAATTTTTGCAAACACCCTTTTAATCTTTAGTATCACGTGTTAAGCAGGTAGTGATACATTCCATCTATCGCCGTCTGTAACGTGGCTTCTTAATGTTAGTCTTGGAATAGTTGAGACTAATCATTGTAACCACCTTGCTGAGATGGCTGTGGCTAAACAGTCTTGCATACATGGGTACATGGTTTTCTTCTTTCCTGGCAAACAAAATGAAGTCACTTGTAAAAAAAGAGCCTTTGAATACTAAACTCTTCGGGGGTGATGGTGGAAGGGGAATATTTAAGAATGAGCACAGGTAGTAGGGAAAGGAAAACAACACTAGACTTCTCTATAATTTCTGGGATTTCTATATATAAAAAAGTGCTGTCAGATGCAAGGGAAACACATTGAAACTGAGATACAGCAAGCCAATGTCAAGATCTTGTATCAGTTTTCAAACTCCTTACCATTGTTGAGAAGAACAGAAGGTAGTCAGGAAGATAGGAATGCTCCTAGAACAACTGTAAACTCAGGAGAGGCAGCATAATCTCGATCTTGTTTTCTCCTGAACATGCAACCTGCCTCACCAAGGAGATGTGTGAAATGGCCAGGGAGTGAGAAAACGGAGTGTGATCAGTATTTCAGAATGTGTTGCACACGTAGATTGCACTGAGGTTGTGTTCTGATAGGCAGCAAAGGGACAAACCTGAGACACATTCTGGTTTTTCCCCGGGTTAGCAGATAAATGTATTTTATGTCAGATCCAATACAACCATTCTCCCTATCTCCTCACCCCAAATTCACACTTGAGACAGAAGGCCCATAGCAAGTACTTAGGGCAGGTAAATACAGTCTGCCCTAAGTCTGCTGGTATTTTTTCCCCAGCTGTGAACACTATTACAGACATTGTGAACTGGAAATTGTTCCTTGATTTTTGGTTCTTGATCTGAGAGTGATCAGTTTAACCTTGTTTTGAAGCACCTTTTATTTTCAGCATCCAGAAATGCCCTTCAGCATGTTCCACTTCTTTTCATGCGCTTATTTTTAGAACACAGGGTGTCCTAAATCTCAGGCTATAAGACAGTGATTATTTGCTATCTCCAGATGAAGGGACACAATGATGCATTTTTGTCCAAATAATCTGTTAAGACTTTTTACAGGAACAAGCATTACTTGTAAGAAGTCAGACTTCAAAAGGTAATGCATGATGCTACACAACATTTGACCTTTGGGGAGTTTAACAAGACATCCTAAAATACATCTCATTCTACAGCAGCATTATAGAACTGTACTCTCTTTTTTTTGCTTTATTAAGGTTAATTCAATCTTCAGTTATTTAAATATGCTCACCTTATTCCTGTTTTTGTTAGGAAAAGTTGTACTTTATGGTAGTATTGTTTGTAATCAGTCAAGTTAAAAGGTATTTTTCTTCTAAGATCTTGAATAGTCATCAGAAATTTATTGCTTTAAAGTCCCTTCCAAAATTCCACCAACTGTTCAGTCTCCCTCCTACCTGCACCATTCATTCTGTAACATGAGGTTTCCCCCTAGGCCCCCAAATGCATAAGAACTTGTAATAACCCACTTCACCTTTGGAGGAGGAGCGAAGAGAACTTACCTAAGAGAACTTCCATGCAAGTACACTGAATGTTAGACTATATTAAAGGAGAAAATAAGCTCTTCTGGAGCTAAAGAAAGGCAACGCAAAATTTGAAGATGAGATTAGTTTAAGAAAGGGATGGCTTTTAGTTTACAAGGATTGCTTTTTTGTTGTTGAAAGCAGCCTTGGGGGAAAACTGCAGTTAATCTTTATCCCAGTTTGCCAGCTCCCCCTTCTTATTCCAAGTGTGCGCTACCATAATATTTATGGCTTGCGTTGGAGGCGGTTACCTATAGAATCATTTATCCTGAGTTGGAAGGGACCCACAGGGATCATTGAGTCAGACTCCTGGCCCTGCACAGGCCCATCCACAAGAGTCACGCTGTGTGCCTGAGAGTATTGTCCAACCACCTCTTGAGCTCTGTCAGACTTGGTGCTGTGACACTCTGGGTGAAAAACATTTCCTAATATCCAAACCTTCCCTGACACATGTGGTCACAGAGATCATACAGCCCTGAGTACTACAGTGCTGTATGGACTATATGGGCCACAATCTAGCCCTCTGTCTACAAACTCAAAGTTGTCAATTTTCAAACTAAGCACTTGCAATAACCACATCTGTAGAACAAGATGCAACAGAACCCAGATAAACTTCATTCTTCAAACCTCAATGCATCCAGTATCTCTTTCCTGCCTCCTTTTATTTATTTTTCTCTACCCCAAACACATGGATTAAACAGGCCAATTTGAGTTTATCTCTTCTACTTCCATCAGTGGTGAGGTTGTAGTACAAATTAGCACCGCAGGTGAACACCATCACTGGTGTACATCCAACAGGTACCACCTTGGTATCTGAATAAGTCTGTGAAAGGACCCAGCCCCATGTGTATGTCTGACATTCAGCAAGATTAAAGTCTTCAGATCTCTCATCTCCACATACTCTGTGCCACTTCAGGCATTAGCTTGAGGTGCCTGTGTTGCAAGCACAGTAGTCCTAGGTTTTCTCTGTAGTTAACAAAAGCCAAGTTCCTGCAGAGGGATTCTGACAACCAGGGATTTGGGAAGCTGGAGTAACCATACACCTAACTGCAGCTGTTTTAATTTAGGTTCTTGAGTTGTGGATTACACTGTGGGGGAGTTACATAAAATCAATGATTAGCCTTAACATAATGGCCCACATACATCCTTAGTCAAAAGCTTTCCTGTGTGTGGATCCAGATTTCCAGCTATTTGCACATGTTATTTCCTTCTGTCTCATGTGAATTGTTTGATGTTCAGACTGGTTCTGGAGGAAGCTGAGTTTTCTTTCACAGACAAGTCAAATAGATAATACTTGAGTGATTTCAATTTCAAGAGCAGTCAGAGACTGGACGAACAAGTTCTGCAGGTTGCTTTTGCCATATCTGGTAAGGCTGAGGAAACCTGGGCAACAGCAATAACCACCTCCACAGGAGAGCAGGCTCCACCCCATCAGATCAGTTCCTCTGATACATAATCTCGAGGATAAAAACAAAACATGTTCCCAAAACCAGAAAGCTAGTTCTTGAATCAAGCACACTTTAAGAGTGAAACCCCCACCCTCCCCCAAAACCAACCAATCAGAAACCCACCAAAAAACCCCACCAAACCACTTAATTCTGTCATTATTTTTTACTCAAGTTTTCAGTCAGCAAGGAAGTTTTCTGCCCATGATAATTTCAGCAATTCTGTTATTTCACACTACTGGAGTTCCTGTCATATTACAACCAGCCCTAAACAGAATTCTAACTTTTTCTCCTTGTTCCATGTAGCAACCTCTGCAGACATCCTTAACAAAAACATCTAATAGACTATAGAGCATGCAGTCTTATTCTAGTTTACAGAATGATGCACATGGCATGTTACAGTACTCCTTTCCAAAGGGGTTACTTAATAAAAAAAAAAAAAGGAAAACAGCACCTATCTTAAAGTGGACTCAAGTGAATATTTTCACAGGTAAATTTTTGCACTGGAAATTAAGATAATATCATTGCAGCACAAGAGAGGAAACCTTATTTTATAAATTCTTTTTCCTGTGAAATCCAAGTTGCTGCTTTTTCATGAACTGTTGGAAGATAGTCATCCTTGAAACTCAAATCTTTAACGAGACAGCGTTTGTCAAGAGGTCCAACTGATTTTTCAGTGCCCCTACAGGGCATTATTAGGTATTATGATGAAGCTAACGACGAATATGGCTTTCCTATGCTGATAACATCATTAGGTTTCACACAGGCACTCTGACAGCTGAGGGGGTTACAATCTTGCAGATACATTAAGTAATACATCTTTGCACATAGAGATTACATATCAAATTATTGCCATAGCACAAACCTGTTCCATTACGTATTTTATATAGGACAAATAGGACATACCTGTGCTATGACACAGAGAGCTACCCAAACAAAGTAGACAGTTTTTACTTAATACCACTAAACTTGCAGGTAGCCTCTCTCAAATGTATTTAACAATACAATTCAGTATTCTGAGTATATACTGACTAAGAATGCACTGTAATATGTATGAAACAGGACGAAGCTACATACCAATCGGCACAAAGAATTTCCGTGCTTTTCCACAGAAGCCGAGTTGCAGTGCTGGAATGACAATTTGCTGCAGTCTTAAACAGTTCAGTCATCAGCAAAATCACATCAAAAGACTCACTTAAAACTCACAGTCAAGATGATAGAGGAAGTTTTTCCAACAGTACTAATTTTGGTTTCAAGTTTAAAGTAAAAGGAGGTAGTGCAGTAAGGTTCAACCCAATGTTACTGATGCCAGGTATATTTGCCAGTGGCCTGTGGGTTGTCTTGTAATGTGATATTTGAAGAGGGTTTGTTTCCATCAGTATATGTGTGTAAGAAAACATCAGCTGGTCTCCTGGCTTAACATCTTCTCTTTTATCATACCTGTAAAGAATAAAGAAGGTTTATTTACATTAACTCCATTATTTCCAGGACACGTAGCATTCAATATGAAACACAAAAGGAACTGGAACATTCCCAGTTATCACTTGATTAAACTAGTACTAAAGGAGGAAATAGCATTTTTGAAGAGTTTAGGGACTCTATCCAGGTCTTTCTGCTGCTATTGTGATATAAATCAGGATTCCTAGAAAATGTCTTACTAGTCCCCTACTTGAGTTCTGTGGAAAAAGGACACCAAAGCCTAAGAGTGTAGGAAACTGGACTAATTTTTAAGTTTTGCTCTACCAGAATTGCAGCTTGGTTAAGTGTGGAGGTTTTTTTCGCTGGTGGTTTTTTTTTAATAATTAAAAAAGAAATTACATTATGAGGTACTTTAACAGAACCCTTTCTCTTCTGGTAGTCATACATTAAAGTAGGAGCCTCAGAAAATAGCATGGAGAAGACCTCCTTGAAGTCTGTAGGGAAAAAAGAACAGCCTGACATCTAAACTACTAACTTGGCACTTGTTATTTCTGAGTTCAGTTCCTTGATCTACTACATGTTTAAAACTAAAAATAAAATATTAAATAAGTAACTAATGAGTTCTAGAACTATTTAACATGTACACTTAGTTATTTCTTAAAAGGACTTCTGTTCCCTCTAGCTACTGACAGAGTTTACAGGATGAGAAAAAAGTGACTTTGCGCTTTGGCAAGGATGTGACAAGTCTAGGTTCAGTTAGTCACCATCAGATCTAAGCCCAAAACTAAAGTTCATTATCTCTCTGAGCTGTATGAACCTCTCTAATCTTCTAGAAATTGCGATACTTCTCCTCCACTGTCTCATGAGGACACTGTTCTGCTTCACAATAGTTATTTATTCATTCACTGGGGAGAGATTAGGTGCAATTTATAGCCCAAGGGTTAGGATATGGATACTGGACATCGGTTAGGGCTAGGATCAAGTCCTCAATCCAACAACTTCAAGGGAGAAAAATGGTGTGAGTTCACCCCAAAACACTCCACAGACCAATGTTAACCTCTGTAACCCAAGTGAAAAGCAGTGCTCTGTTCTTCAGCCTTTCCTTTGCCCTGTTCTGTGAACTGTTTTCTACCAGCATTTGGAGCTCCTATTCCTAGGCACCTGATTCCTCCCATGCATTTCACATGCATCTTACTCAAGGCTATGGCTTTCCTTGCAGATATGGACACTGGTAGGGAAGCAGTACAATTCCAACCCTACATACCCTTAAATGCACCTAGGATTAGATGCAGCCTGCATCTTTGGCAACACATGTCTTTGCAGGCCTGGCCTCTCATCTGCCTGCATTCTCTAACAAAATAAAATCTCCATGGATGTTTTTATAATGCCTGACATAGCAGTATTTAACATTTAAGATATTTAAAGCAAGAACTTCACAGCAGTTTTTGTGTGGATTGTTAAATAGAATTTTGGCAACTCAAAAAAGACCCTGGGCTGACAGAATCCAGTTGTCAATAAATACACCATATAATGCAGAATTAGACTGCACGCCAGACAGGTGCTTTCTTCTTTTAAAACAATTGCATGCTGATTTCACCTGCTATTTCAAAAAAATATCACAATGTCCTTTAGGGTGGTACAGGCATCCAAACTGGAAGAAGGAATGGCATACTTTGTAACAACATTACCAACTACTAATTTTGCATTTTCTTCATCAGCAAATAAAGAGCCTTTCATCTGGCTGCAAGCATTTATGAATTTTATTGTTTTTAAATACTTTAAGCTTACACAGCATATTTATTCCTGTTTCAAAGAGACTGCACTAATTGAAGGGAAGATTGTAACACCTGTCATGGGGAAGAACCTGCATCAAGCTTCCTTCAATAACCCTTTGAAGAAAAATAATGGATCACTTGCATTTTTCTTGAGGCAAACAGATCTAATCTGCATATGCCACTGAAAGCTGTTAACTTTAAGACACTTATTTATGGATTGCAGTTATCCTGATGAATCATCAGCCTTCACAGCCACCCCATCCACAAATCTGTTTTCACCTGACGTACACTGTCTCTGAAGATGGTAACTTAGTTTTCACCCATCTGAAAGGCTGTCACTTCCTTGGATAAAGACAAAATGGACAGTTGGTGTCACTAAAATTTGCAGTACTGTGTTGTCAGACAAAGTGGTATGTGTATGATGCTCAGTTGTGGATTTTGCCTGATTTTTTTAATGTGAAACTTCATGATGAATCAGCCCTTCCTTGAGGCTTTGTTTTGCTGAGTACAGATAAATGGGGAAGAGGCAAACTGCTATGTAGCTGCAACACTAAGAAAGATCTATCAGTGACAGAGATATTATTCATTCACCTTCCAAGCCCACTACACTCTGCCTTACAAACCCAAAATAATCCAAAACTTACCACCTCAAAAAGCTCATTGAAATGAAGCACTATTTAGAGAGTAGAGTTGTATTGAGAGTAGTGTGTGTATTTAAGTATATTCAAAAAAAACAAAGATTGGAACCTTTCAGCTGTCAAGCATGTTCTATCCCTTGTACTCCATCAGTTTAATGTCTCCTGATTCGTGGCCTAAGACTTTTTGGATCGAACACACAGAAAACTAAGTTGAAATAAACAGTAGATAGTAACTGTGAAGGCTTTACACTGTCCGTATCATCATGAGAGAGCTTGGAAATAAAATAAGGCATACCATGCTTGATGATTTTTGTAATTTTCCCAGAAGCATACTCTTCCCTTTTTCCACTTTATTTATAAAGTATTTTCATCTCTAAACATACCAATAATAAAATTACATTTGTTCATCTGATCCTGAATACTGTAACTGGGGAAAAAGAACTCCATGCTCAGAGTACTTCTTGAAAAAAAATTTGCTTGCATTGCTTTTGTTTTGTGCAGTAAGAAGGGAGGCTTTGTGTCACTTTCTAGTGAATCATTTTCATTAAAATGACATTTTAAATGAGAAACCTAAGCTTCAGCTGAAGATGTGGGCCTAAGAATCAGAAAGGTACCCATTTTCGGGTTTGCAGCCTGAAAAGCAAGCGATGCCATTCCACATCCATTCTAATTTTTAAAACTGTCTATCACTGCTGGTCATAGTGACAAAGCACTCATCCTTCTCTCAGAGCTAATGAATGTGTCCATAGCAGCAGCTTCAATGCCATCTATGTGAAGGATGTTCCACATAAGACTTTCAACATTAATATGCACGAGCCTCACACTGCCACACATCATTCAAATACAAACAAAATGAGAAGACACCCCCACAATTATATAAACTGTTCTTCCAAGAGCAGAAAAGTGTTCATCTACAGCTCTGTTTTACAAGATCTACTGGGGCATCAAACATAGCTGCATTAAATATAATAGTGTTTTAGTAAGCTAACAGCTAAGTGCTGTTTCTGACATCTATAGAATCACTGAATTGTTATGGTTGGAACAGACCTTTAAAATCATCAAGTTCAACCATTAAATTAGCACCACCACCATGTTCACTGTTAAACCATCTCCCCAAGTGCCATATTCCCTTCCAGTGATGGTGGCTCCACCACTTCCCTGGGCAGCCGGTTCCAATACGTGGCAACCCTCTCCACGAAGAAATTTTTCCTAGCATGTCATCTAAACCTCCCCTGGCACAACTTGAGGCCATTTCCCCTGGTCCTTCAAAAGATTCTATCCTATTTAGGCAAATCAGAACCAACCAAAACAAAAAACACCACTGTCCTCTATTTCTGAAAGGGTAGCACTGCAGACACCAAAATTCTCAGAAGATTCACATTGTTCTTGACCTGGCTTAATAAATATGCTGTACCAGAAACTGTGTTTGTAATGCTTGCCCCTGTGCATATACAAGAAAGGAAAAAGCAGACTCTCATGTTTAGATCAAAACACCTCATTCACAACATACCTCCAATCAGAATTGATTTCTAGAAACCGAGAAACTCCTGTTTGTGCTGCAGCCACATCAATATGAACAGAGACATCTACGTAGGTAAAGAAAACAGAATATAGTTTCAAAATACTCCTAAGAATACTCTGATTAATAATACATTAATATAATAGTAACAAAAAAGATGCATGTGGCTAGTGTGAAGTAGTAGCATCCAATACATGAAAATATATACTAGCAAAAAGATCCTGAAATTAGAGTTAGGTGAACATACTTCAAGACAGCTTTACATACCTGCTGTTGAAGGTACCAACTCATGCAACTTCTGAATTGCCACTCCTCCAGGATAATTGAAATGTGAAACATATAAAGATGTTCCTGAGTAAGCAGCATTAACTAGAAGATGCATTACAACAAAGAAAGATCCAAGTTTGTACAGCCAGGATCTCCGGTAGTTATTCAGACTGTTAAGGAAGGAAAAGAATGATAATAAACTGTTAATTTTCTTCATACTGGTCATTGGCTACCATGACATAACTGTAACAGAAATTCCATTGCTAAATAATAAAGATAATGCAAATTTCATTAGTCATGTATGGCATGCATTTATTATCAACTTCTACTGGATTTAACTTATAGTAACATTTAAATCAGAATATTCTCAATAATAAAGCTACAACAAGTTCATCAATAAAGCTAAGTATTTCTGTGTTTAAAACCTTTAGCTATGAATGTATTTTCTTTCAAAGAAGTTCAGATCTTAACTTCAATTTGTTTACCCAATACACCCAAATAAAACTAGTTAACTCTATATTCAATGAGCCTCACCTGTTTATTAAACTTATCCTGAGTTAAATTATGTTAGCAGTAGTACTCTGGAATATATCTTTTTTCTGGTGGATAAAATAAACTGAATTGTAACAACCTAACAGTAAAATCAAGGCTCTATTCTCAACTCTGCTCCAGATTTGGCAAATGGTCCTATCAAAGCATTTAGCTTTTATTGGTTTCCACTTCTCTCTGTGGCTGGGTGCAATAACATAGATCTCAACCTCCTTTCTACAGCATTTGAACAATTCAAGATGATTCTGAGTCCAAAATGGAAAAAAGTGCACAAAAATAGTAATAATACTTTTCTTTTGTATTTTCAGAGGAAAAAAAACAAAACAAAAACAACAAACAAACAGAACTTTGAACTTACATTCGTGAGCACATTTTAGCAGCCACTATGTTGAAGACAGGGAAAGTATATATGATAAAACGCAGCTCTTTGTGTGGGAGAAATGAATACAAGAAAATAAAGCCCAGTGCTGGAAGAAGTAAAATCCGAGTTCTCTTTTCCGTTACACCTAAAGGTACAAATACAATGCTGCATCCCAAAGCACGAGGCAGGGCTGAATAAAAATACCACAGGAAGGGAGAGGTCTTCAAGTTGTAAAGGAGAGTTAAGGATGCATTCACTAATAACAAGTAACTATTCTTTACTGTAGTACACACAGATTTGGCAAAGAAGCAGTATACCTTTTGTACACACATTCTTCCAGGCCTTTGTTTTCCTGCCTTATCTTTGGAGAACTAAAAGCAGTTTTTTAACATCATTCACATCATCAAACAGAGGCATGTCAAATGACACTAATGATAGGCAACATGAAAATCCAAGGGGAAGAAACCTGGCTTTACACAGGTAGAACACAAAGAGGCAAAAAGGAACAGTCAGTAGAGGGAAGTTACAATTTTTAGAAAGATGTAAGAAACAGACACTGTGTCATAAGTTTCAAATAATGAAATGCTAGATGAAAAGTAGAATTCAGCACCCCAGCTGAGTCTCAGAAATAAGTCACATCAAGTCTTTGCTTTGGCTGGTAGTATTATTTTAGCCTGGATCTTTCAAAGGATACTCCCCAGTTGGAACTTTTGTTTAAAACTGTGTTATACCAGAGCACTTTCCCCTCAGGCCACACAAGTTGCCTCCAAAATAGAGAATCCACAACAACTGTTAGCCCTAAAAGAAAGAAATACAAATCTGCATGAATTAAAAAGTAGGAAAAAGCAAACCAACACATCCGAATAGCACGGTTACCGATGAGATCAACATAAACTGAAACATGCATTGTAACCCTCACCCAAAACCACAAAGAAGGTTGAATCTGTCTGTCTTGCATTGAAAATGCAGGGAAGGGAGGCACTTCTTAACAGAAGTCTTAAAAGAAGCATGTTAGGTATTAATGCAATTTAGATTCATCCTACTCCAACCTCAGGTGTGAAAAGCAGTGGTTTAATTGATGTTTGTTTTAAAACAATATCAGTGCATTAAATTTAATGAATTATAAGAAGCCCAAGTTACCTTCAATAGTACTAAATAATTTTTTTATTGTAAAGCTGTTAAGTTACAAAAAGCAATCTCTAGAAGTTTGCTACTATTTACTAGGTGGGAGGGAGGAGGAAGGTAAGAGACGAAAGCGAAAAACGAAGAGCAGCAAAACCATCAGCCCCATCTCCTCCACTCCACCTCCGCTCTGGTATTTAAGAATATTGTTCAGATAGCAAATGGGAGTGCCAGTGATTAATTCCCATTTGACATCCAAACTCTTACTGTTATGAGGTGCCTCCAAATGCACATGGCATGGTCACTTAGTGTTCCTATTGTCCAAGCTGTGGAAGGGGCAGCAGATTGCCAGAGGTCATCATCACATATCTGACAACAGCATTTTTAATTAGATAGGCTGGCAGAGAAGCTTAAAGCATTTATGTGCATATGCATGGGTCTTTCATGGATGGGTAGAGACAAGGGGATTTTTCAACCTCTCTAGCATGGAGATCATTTAAGGTGTTATAATTAACATAATAAAGGAACAGAATTGAACTGTAACTCTCCCCACAACCCTCTGTTGCATTTTATCTTGAGATTCAGTTTATCACCATGGCAATAGATACTACAACTGATAATATGCAAAAGGTACTAATTATACTGAAGTCAACTCACACATCTAAGCCTCTTTAAGATCAGGACATTATACTTTAAGCATCTAACAGTGGAGGCCACAGTATCTATTTCTGCTCCATGCACACCTATTTCCCAATGTGGAAATTTTCAAAGAAATAAACCGTCTTGTCAAATTACTAGCAAACTAAAAAAAACCCCAAAAAACAAACAAACAAACACCAAAACCAAACCAAACCACCAACCAAAGCAATCCTCAAACCAACAAAAAAACCACCAATCACAAAATGAAAAAAAGAACAAAAAAAAAGGAAAAAAAACCCACCTCAAAACATCAAACCAACCAACCAAAAGAAACCCCTACAACAGACAAACAAACTAATAAAGAAACCCTTGTGGGCTGTTTACCAGAGAAATCACTCAAAACTCCGATTTCCCTTGAATTTAATGTCATTTGTTTTCATCCAAGCAAACACTTACCCAACCAAAAAATTCCGGCAGGAACAGCATGGGAAAACACCTTGAAAATGGAGATTCTTTTAGTTAATAGTGTCACCAGGAGCATGAGGCCTAAGAATATGCAGAGCTCTGATCTGAAGACTATAATTGCCAATGCTGAAAACCAAATGAATGGCCTTTGCTTTTGCTGTATCCAAAATGTCAATGCCAGGAGCACTGCAAATGAAAAAAATAAAACACATTGCCCTTCATGCTGAATTATTAATATTCTAAAGGACAACACTGTTCTCAGTCTTCTTGTTCCTCTAACTTGCCACCAATTCTCTCGGTCTTCCTACCATTTCTAGTCCAGAAATTCTTCCTCTATTAGAAGAAAGTAATTTGGAACAACGCACAGCTTTATACTGTTGATGTATAAGTAATTAGGAAAAATATAACCACAGAAGGAACACATGAGAACTCTTTCTAGACCCTGCATTTAATACCTTTTGAGGGGGGGAAAAAGAAACCTTACGGGAGTACTAAAAGCCTTTCAAACTACGATTCATAATTAGTATTGCTTGGTATCAGCTGAGCAGTTAGTTTATTCTCTTGGCTAAATATATTCTATCTTCATAATAACAGAAACTGATTTCAAATATGGAAGTGAGACTACAGACTACAGCTCAGGGAGAAAGACCTACAAATTCATTTGAGTGATTAGCTGGAGACACACCATATCTACAGATGAAGTGGTCTTGACTTTTTCACAGTTTAAATCACTACACAGTAAAGCGGTCATGATCTTAAGGAAAATGTATGAAATACTGATAGCAAAAACATGAAACAATTTGTATTTTTTCAATATCTGCAGAAATTATCTGTTTATTACTATACAGTTTTTATCTGACAATTCATCTGCTTTTGTTTCTTTGTTCTGATCTATACAGGTCTTTCATCAACCTCATGATTTTATTAGCAGAATAACTTGCACTGCAGCATTTAGTGACTCAGTTAATACTTGTCATATGTAGTTAATCTTCCTTCTCATCATCTCTGGGGGAAAACCATATCTATAGAGAAGGGGTTTGACTTTGATTTTTTTTTCTTCTCTTTGAGCATAGAAACTGCTGCATTTGTAGAGAACTCCAGAAGAGGAAGGTGGAGAAGTTTTGGAAAGCGTGTTCCACAGTCTCATGAGAAAGCCATTTCACTAAAGTCACAGGTTTTTTTGAACTGCAGGTGTACCTAGTGCCTTTTTAATAGCTCTATGCTTTATGCATTAGATATGTGTACTCAAACCGCTAGCTAATTAAAGCCATCTGATAAACCCCACATAGATTCAATAAAACTCAATTCAATAGTCATTGTAAGCACATGTGGTTAAAAAAAAAAAAAAGAAGAAATCAGAACTTAAGTTTTCTTGTCTTGCTATCACACCATTTCATCAAGCACATGCGTTAATTTGGTGTCACCATACTTTTTCTGTACTTTAACTACTGATACATTTGAGAAGAAGTTTTATATTTTTAAATTATTCCTGTGAAATACCTACCAAAAGGAAGTGCAAACACATTAGGAAGGGTTCGTGTACAGTAAAACATCAAATGAAACTGAGTAACAGTGATGAGACAGAAGATTGATGCTGTAGTTGCTCCAAATTGTTTTCTAACTTCTTTCTGCAGCTTCCATAACGTGTAAATCACACTGAGCCCCAAGCTTCCTCGGACTATTAGAAGAATAAAAATGGGAATTAAAGAGCAGTATCAGACAGGTCACTGATGAACAGCCATGTTATATAATGTAGTGGGAGAAAGTTCTGAAGAATAATACTGAAGATAGCACAATGTAAGCATCTTCAAAGAAACAAAAAACCAAACAAAACTCATTATTTATTCTAATCCACCTTTAACTGGTCTGGTCCTTCTGCACAAAGATCAATGCTTCTATGCCCAAGTTAAACAATATTTAGTGAAGCATACAAGGAGTATGCTTCAGAACACATGGGAGTGTATTTTCTGAGACAATTGCTTTTGCTACACTGTCTGACATTTGTTAGCATAGATTTTCCCCATGCCATTAGTTACTCCCTGAAGAAGAAGAGAAATGGCCATGCTGGCCCCAAGTACCTACAGTCTGCAAAATCCCCCACTGAGGAAAAATGTATCACTTTTTAACCATTGATATGACTGAACAAACACTGAATATAATAATGATGTCACCCATTAGTGCAGCAGTAAAAACATCTCTATTTTGAGGATCTAAAGTTCTCATACCTATCAGCTGGGAGTAAAACTTGGACATTCTCAGCACAGAAAGTACATATATAGCTGGGCTGGAAAGGGCAGCAATAAAAATTGGTCCAAGGAACGTTCTTGGGACAACTCCAGGAAATTCATGATGGTCATACTGAAAAAAGGAAAATCCACGTAAGATAAGCAAATCAGAAACAAAGGAAAATAAATCATATTCTGTCCTAGTTCAGCAGGAGGGACCAGTTATCACTGTGTGGGGGTGGTTAAAACTATGTATTCTACACCCTCTATTCATTCCCCAAGAACAATGAACCATTTGCAGTAGTTGCCCAGGAAGTTGTTAGCACCCTCACACCCAGCCTGAGGGGGTGTAGCTGCTAATGGGCCATCACCGGTTCACCAATACCCCATGACTCATAGAGCTAATCACCCATTGTGTGAGTCCCCGCCCTGGGGGAGGGACTGGGTGCTCCCTGAGGGTACATAAATGGGGCTCAGAAAATCTTGGGGGCAGCTCGTCGGATCCAGAGGAGCAGCAGGACCTCGACAGGAGGAAACCACTATTCTCAATCAGACTACGACCATCACTCCTGACTAGACCACAGCCATCATCTGCACCAACAGGTCAGAGAGCCCAGCTGGCTGGGCGTGACAGCACCACCTGCTGTCTCTGGATATAATCACATTTCCCTTTTTGGGAAGTAGCTAAGAGGACCTTTTAGACTGTTTTGCCTTGTCATTTGGGGGTGGAGGGGTTTGTTGCAGACTGTTGTTGTATATATACATATATATATATGTGTTGAGGTTAAGAACTGTTTTTTTTTTTCCTTTACATATATTTTTTTTTCCTAATTAAATTTCTGTTCTCTAAATTTAAAGGAGAGGGATTATTTATTGGCCAACATAGATATCTTAGTTCTCCTTTGAACTAAGACATATTCACACTGCACTTATCCTACTCATAGTGCAGGGAATTGAAATCTTTAATAGCATCCAAAAATGAAGACATACTCTTCAATTTACCTTATCCAAGTCCAGCTGGTGGTACACCACATCATGGATAGCTTGCAGGTTAAAGCTTTCCTCCACTTTTGTAAAAGGGCAGACAGTTAAATGAATGAAGGCCACAACAATAAGCAGCAGCAGCAATGGGAATGACCGCCCACTTGAGCTCCTCTTCTGAGCCATCTTGGGTCTGAAATTCACTAATATTCTATTGTTATTTGAAAGAAAACAGGAAGAAATTACATTAATAATATGGCATGAAATGTACAACCAGAGAAAGGGATTGCAAGGAAAACGTTCTACAGTTTAAACAAAGACTAAAATCAAATAATCCATGAAATTTTTTAATACATTCAGTGAATTAAGTCATCAAAAACATATTCAGGAAGGATGTCAGGATTTATGCTGCCTTCTGTAAATGTAATGGCTTCAGTTTTCACCTAAAAAAACTCAAGACAACACAGACCCCACCCAAGAAAGTACTTTCCTCTCCACTCCATACTGCCCCCACTGCTGAGAGCATCACCTCAATTATGTCTGCGCTTTGTAGGAGAGACAGCTTTGTAACTTACTCTCACTTTAATCGCACACTGGATTTACACGTGATCTTAAAAACATGCTTTCTCATTTGTCCGGGACTCCCAAAGCAGTAGGAGAGGAACCATGAGGCTGAGGAATTGCTTAGTGCAGAGTACTTCGACCTCCTGAGTTTGCCAGCAGCAAGGTCTGGGACTCGGCAAGCGACGGATGAATCCCCTCTGGCACCCACACCATGAGTCACTATTGCATGAGACAGTCTGAACCCCATCCTTCACACTTCTACCCAGAAATGAAAGCCACCTCTCCCAGTGCTTCATTTCACAACACTGCTGAGCCATTCTTATGGTGGTATTTATGCTGTACTTTATCATTACGGTAAAATCATGTGTCCAGGTGATGCTGGAGCAAATCTATTTCATGCTCTTCTAATTTAAGCTTCTCAGTTTTTGTATGTTTACAATTTAATAAATGACAAATTATTTTGGTTATTGTTATTCTCGCTCTGTTCTCACAGGAAAAAAAACCTTCAAAAATAGCATTTTTAAGGTACAACTGGGATTTTGGTTAGAGATGTTTCCTCCTGTGTTTTGTTCTAAATATGTCCATCAAACAGATGTTAAGATAGTAGGATCACTTAGCAACTACCTCCTAGAGTTACCTTTTCCTGAACTGATGTTTGTGCTGCTCATTAGTAAAAATAAATACAAGCATGCTCATGTTCCTTATAGTCAGAATTAGCACCAATAAATCCCGAAATTTCTGTACTACCTGTAACTTGCATGTACCTGGATATTATTTTATGTATCTCACTGACTGCATCTTGTTCTCATGATTACCCCTGCTACAGACTGTAACTGAAGTTCTAAGCCTGGGCTCAAAGACAGACAGGTCTGTAGTAGATCCTTGTTCTGCATTGTTAAGAGCCTAAACAAACACAATGTCCCAGGAACCGGGAAAAAATCTTTTTAACCTCTGCCTAGTACTACTTCTTTGTAAGAACGGGTTATGCTACAACAGAATCCTCTTTCCCCAGGAGTTCTAAAGTGGTATGGGACTGACATCAGGAGCACCTGAAGAAGTGTCTGGCAGGCATTAAGCCTCTGCACAGGGCAATTAATCTCGCACAAACTCTTGTCTCTAAAAGGTAATCTTGCTTACCAAGGAGAAAAATGGACACTGGAGGGTCAATCCACCACAGCACACAGCAACACCAGCATTTGAGTAGCTTATGTGTCAGGTGAAGCAGCATGTAGATATTCACCAGTAAGGCAGGTATTTGGGACCACTAATTCACAGCTTCTTAACATTTTAGGACCCAATAAATCTCGTAAAAGGACCCAAGTGCCAAGAAGCTCTATTTTTTCCTTCTTAACTGCATCAGAACTGTTACCTTCACCAATAAAATACCGCATTCATTATCCTCTGACCACACTACAATACAGCCCACTCCTGGTATCTTGGCTGAATAATCAGTTCCCTACTTCCTAAATAAGAATGAAAGTGAAGCTACATATCCCACAGTTTATCACAAAGCTTCTTTTTATCTTGTTGACTCCAGTCCTTTTGTATGCCTGAAGAAAGTAAGCATGCCAGCACACTCATACATCTTGAAGAAAATTATATGCATTATAAATACTGAGATTCCCCGAAGGAAAACATGCTAGACGATAAAAAAAAACAAAGGATGAAGACAACACCCAATAAAGCCTAATAAATTCAGTGGTGGTCTTGTCAAGATAACTTGATCTGTTGAAAATTGATGCTGAGAAGCCTCAAAGTTCAAGTGGAATTTATCAAGAGAGGTAGACTGAATTTTATGATTCAAATAAATTTTACATATAAAAGCAAAATAGTTGCAATTACATTTTCTATTTTTAAATGCCAAACCCACAGAGATTTTCACTTAATAAAAATATTTTAATAAAGAAATTTAGAGGAATAATCCTAATCAAACACATATGGTCTTGTCCATTGTTAACAACAACTTCAGAACAATCTTCCTCAGGCCTCAAACACATGCACACTGACTTCCCCCAAATGCCTACATCAAGACTGAATCAGAAGAGCAGCAATTTCCAATGCAAAAAACTCATCTCTCCATGGGATTAAATGGGGTGAAAAAAAATTGTGTTTTGATTTCAAAAAACCAGGCTGCAGTACTTTCATCAGCAATGGCTCATTGTTGTTCTATACTTTTCCAGTGCAAGTGTCATTAGTTCAAATGGACTTCTGTTCTCCCATGGAAAACCTACCATATTTAGCTCACTTAATTTTTTCAGACACTCTTCACTATAAATATGACAGAGTTTGGCAACCAAACTGTACGTCAAAGCTGTCTGCAGAGACTCACTCCCTCACACAGCGGCATCTGAGCAGAACCAGGCACATCCCACCACAGGGTCCTCCCTCTTTGGCTTGATCTAGCTTTGGCAAAAGCTACGTTGCGTTATCTGAAATTTCTACAGTTTTTCTTCCTATGCTTTAATAGCTCTTACAATTCTGCACTGAAATTAACTTCTCAACCAGATCAGATTTAAACCTTGTAGTTGCTGGGATTGTTTTTTCATCTTAGAATAAACAGCAGAGTTACTATTCTTAAACACACTGAGGAGTTTAGGGATTGGCTAAAAAAAAATTAAGACAAAAAAGACAAAAAGAGAAAGCTGAGACGGGAAACGAAGCCCCAGGGATGGCACCAGACACGAAGGTGCGATGGAGCTGTGGAGAAAACGCCACTCATCTTCGGACTGGGGAAGAAACACCCAAACCAGCCCGCACACAGCCCCGGCACCCCGCCGGCAGTGCCTGCCCGCCCGGTGCTCCTAAGAGCGGCCGCGGGCAGTATCAAACACCGCCCGGGGCTCCTGCGGCCGCCCCCGCTCCCCAGGGCAGGGCAGGGCGGGCTCTGCGCACACCCTCAGGAGGCGGCTGACCCGCGCTGCCCAGCCCCGCTCTCCCCCGCGCCGGGGAGGTGGAGAGCCGGGGCGACCGCCTGGCAGCGCCTGGCGGGACCGCCCTCTGTCCCGGCTGCAGCGGGGCTGCGGTGATGGCACCGGCCGCAGGCGGCCTCCCCGCTCCGGCTCCCTCCTTCCCTCCCTCCGGCCCGGGCAGAGCCCGCGGCCCATCCCAGCCCGGCCCGGCCCACACTCACCGCTCGCGGGCCCACGTGGCCGCCCCGCGGAGG